>JAGDQP010024781.1:16215-27573 GCA_022664845.1 Lepisma saccharinum
ATTGTACTTCAGTTATATCCACTGTGGGCTGTGCTAGAAGAATAGACCATTATGCCTTATCTCAAACTCTATGTTCTGAAACAACGTTGCCGGTTCTCATCCATTAAATATTATTCAGGAATTCCTTTGTGTGTAAAATGAGTCTCTACAAAAGTGTAGATCTATTTACACACTTTAGTGTGGGTATATTTCTGCTTTTAGCTTGGTGATTCAAAATAAAGAGCTAATGATTGGAAAGATAACGTGAAACTAGATCCGGGAGGTGAATGTGGGCTTCTCTGTTTTGCCCTCCGATGCCAAGTCCTTCTCCAGGAAAAAAGAAAGAAGCTATATTTAATCCTCCAATACGCTCCTCCCGGAGGATGCTCCTTCTTCAACACCTCTCCTTCCTCATCTCTCACCGAGCGCAGCAGGAAGTCTCTCATGGCAAGCGGAATAAAATGTTGGGAGCAGAAAGATGCTTCCATTGGAACAAGAATTTCAGCGAGAAGTAACCGCTGAAGCAGAATTATGTTATTGTAGATTTTTTTTATTACAGGGATCCAGTATGAAATGAGCAGTTATTGCATAATAATTCATTTGTTTCTAAAGACAAGATGATCACAAGAGTGTATGAAGCACAATACTGGTCCTTTATTTGCTTAATATTTATTGGTCGATCTTAATAACGGAAAGTATTTGTGTCGAAATGGTCACAATATGATTGTCCAGAAGTATGTGGAGTCGCCGTGACTCAGGCGGTAGCGCGTCTGACTACGAATCAGGCGGCCCGGGTTGAAATCCCGGCTAGGACGCTAAAGACTTTGAAATAGTACTACTAGTACAACAAGGAGTAGGTATAGTATAATAACGTTGTGTTTATATTCTTTTGACTTGAAGAAATCGTTCACTCCAATCCTGTAACAGTCTCCGGCTTTACATGAGACGTATTTGTTCTTTCTCAGGGTAATAGTTTTTTCTGTAGATTCACTATCTGACTTTTGGAATGACCAAATATTTGTAATAACCTCATAACATTGATTCTAAATAATCCCGACTGGAAAAGATAAGTGCTCCAAATCAATATACCGTAGTACACAGTGGAGACTACACACTTTATCGTAAAACCTGAAAGCAGGACAATTGACGACTAAGCTGAAGGAACTAAATAGCTACCACAGGTCAGTCTGAACGTCTGATAGGAAGTTCACAGAAGTTAGAACGTAAAGTAAATAAGAACATTTATCGTAGATAAAGACAGCTGATTTACATCACCAACTGATTCTGTCTACAGTAACTTACATGCATCTTTTACAATGCTTAATCAGAACGTCCATTACAACACATTAGCTCGCTGTCATATGCTTCCCCGATTTCTGAAATAAACAGATTCGGACATTAAATACATTTTCTTATATTATTATCAGAGTTACTTACAAAAATGGGTTTAATTATTTTCGTTAATATTATAAAACACTTAATTATACTGTAATTTGCACCGAAACAACGCTGTCAACTATTTTTGAGTCCAAAAAAAAATTAATACAAGCCCTTAAAATTAAAAGTTGGCCATTCCATGACTATGACGTCATTACCAAAATTTAAATACAATACTTCAACCTGCAAGTTGTTCACATTTCCGTAACGTAATGAATTTATGTACAGAATCTTATGTATCTTCTTTTCTTTGATCTGGCGAGTAAAAACAAAGCTTTATTGATCTTAATTGATTTGAGTAACGATAATTATCACAAGGATAACTGGGTCATTACAACTCTTCTTCAGTGGCCCCATGCCTGGCGCTCTGAAGTGCACTTAGGGTCAGTTCTACAATCGACCGTTAACCTTCTAGTCAGCGCTACGTTGAGGCCAACTCTCATTTTGCTTACTCTGATTGGCCAAAATCAGACTTGGCCTCAACTTAGCGCTGAGTAGAAGTTTAGCGGTCGATTGTAGAACGGACCCTTAGCCTCATATCAAATTAAACACCAGAGAGTCCTTGGGGAAGGTAAAGGCAGTCGAACGTAAGACTGACCACCCCACCGCAATTCGTGTCGTAGGTGGAGCGCTTTAGTGGTCGATGCACGCAGAGCAGCTGTAGAAAAGTGGGAGGGAAGATTTCTTTGATACACTGTTACATCTGAAGCCCTTCATCTGTCCCCTCTTTCTTTTAAAAATTAGCTTCCCGAGGGATGCCATTTCCTAGACACGAGAGTTGCTTGCTGACCGAGATAGTCGTATCTTCTGAGGCGTTAAGCCAGCATCTCCCGGGTCACAGATTCGAACCCCGCCTCGGACATGGGTGTTCGTGGATTTTAACAAGCGTTATATGGGCCAAGGTCAAAAGGTACTAAAATGGCCCCTACAAAATGAAGTTTTACGATACTTCGTTAGGTTAGTGCTGAAAACTATAATCATTGACATGCAGCCGCGATTTTGACGAAGTAAATCATTGCCCTTGATGTGTAATATGTTCACATAAACATCAGTTTTCTTTCTGTTCCTTGAAAATTGTGGAAAGCCAAAGTAATAATATTCGGGTGTGGAAAGGAGACAGGATAGTTCTATGATGGCACGGAAAACAATGTGTAAAGTAGGGAAGGGGGGGGGATCAGTGTTTTATAGAAGTATCAAAAGACACTTTGGTCAACTTTATTTTATATAGACCATTGTTAGTAAATATGGACTTATTCCCTTCACGATAATGTGAGCGCATTGCAGTTTAAAATTCACAGAGATCCTTTTCCCAGGCGAAATTGGAACCCGTAACCTCATAAACGGCAGCCCAACTCCCTAGCTCTCTCACCACTACCGAAGTCGGTAAGTAACTTCTTTCGCTTTTCCCGTTCGTTGTCCCTGGATTTCCATGAGAACTTTTCTTTATAAAATACCAACCAACCAACAAACTCAGATGTAACCAGTGGCACCGCAGAATCAGGGTGGTGGGAGGCAAAGGATCAAGCGTTCTGAAGAAATAAAGTTTACGTGGAAGTTTTGTGCCGGCAAATGTCGATCTCTTACGTTGGGTAATCATATTTCTCAGCTAAAAAGTTCTTTTCTAAAACTTACTAAGTTCGTCTTACATAATATCATCATGTACCAGGCTGTTTACTTTCTGAAAATAATGTCTGAGGTTTTTTTTCAATCGTGGTCTATGAGAAACGTGACTTGAAGTATAGAGAAAAGCCGTAATTTCAAAACGCCACCTCAACTATGAGTTATGTATGAGAATTCTTGTTATAAAATGAACTTAGAAATTATTTTCCTAAATATAGTCAAGCAATTTGGTGACGCCAATCTTCGACAAGAAAAGTCTTTATATATAATGAATATGAACGATGCCCTGGTTTCTTGGAATTGTGTTATCGTTCTTTCAATGTGGTCTGGAAGACCTAAGTTAGAAACTGAGTTCGTTGCTCATCCATCTTGTTGGTTGCTTTTCTGGAATGGTAGCTTAAGTAAAGGCAGCTATGATTTTTTTTCTTCATTCTAGCACACAGGAAACATTGAAGTCAACATAAAGGCGTAATTGGGTAATAGGTCACTTAAGCTAAACATGAAGAGTCAGGCCATTTTATATGGAAATAAAATTTGGCAACTTTGTTGTTTATAGTACGCCTTTTCGTGTCACTGTACGTTCGCCTCCTACAGCATCACACGCATCCAATAGACACAATATTTAGGATAGGAATATGTGCATAATATTTGACATAATACTACGTCTTTCTACACACTACTTAACAGAGAGGGGTGGGGGAGACTTTAGAATATACTGAAACAGAAAAGTGCAACCTGCCAGGAGAATTTTGAACTACAGCTAGAATTTTAAATTTTGTTTAGGGCCTTTAGGCAACTTTGGCTTAGGCCGTAATTATGGACGATGATGGGAGAATAATTGGTGGAATGAAGAAAGTGGGAGGAAAGGGCAGACACACAATGTTTGTCCACCACAAAACCCACATGGCATACGCTGGAATCGAACCACCGACTCCACGCACCAGAGGTGAGCGCTCTACTACTGAGCCACCGCGGTCCTGAACGTATTTTAGAACAACATTTATTGGTAACAAATTTTTACCTTCGCCCTCGAAACCAGAAAAGCAAGACGCGCCCAAGCTTTTGTTCGCTGCACTGTGTGTTGTTCATCATAGTTAAAACTGGGCCACTGGGTCAAGTTTTGGACCGGGTCTATGCTTGTGACCCGGTGGTCCGGAGGGCAAGGTAGAGTTTTTAATTATTTCCTAATTAAAAAATTAGGAAATAATTTTCCTAAGTTTCCACTGATATAAGTGGAAATAAGTTTCCACTGCTGCCTTTGAACCTTCCAGGAATGACCCGGATCAGAAAAGAAAAAAATTCCTAACAATAGTAATAACATATGGAAATAGTCTTATATCTCCCGGAAAGAACAGAAATACTCCCGGAGGTGTGCAAATAACTCTCCTCACGGAAAAGCTATTCTGAATATTTATCAATTTCACAAATTACACAAATTGATTGATTCCACCCACAGGAACAAGACCCAGGTCAAATGGGGTAAGACAGGATCACTGGGTCAATTGGGTAACGATTCGATTATCGGGCTAACGTGTTACAGTCCGTTTGGTCATTCGGGTCAAGACCGGATCATCGAGTCATTCGGATGGGGCCAGGTAACTAAAAGTGACCCGGTTTCAGCTCTGTTCCTCACGCATACTATGTGTGACATAAAATACATTTAACTAAAAAAGGACATTTAAAAAGCTCATAAAAAATGTGAGGTCTTTACCGAAGTTTTGATTTGATATAACGAGGCCGCCGACCAATGTCTTGAATTGATATAATGCCTATTTATGTTTGATCTATTTCTGTTTTGCTCGTATTCCACAGCCATAATGCTATTATTTACATTTATGTTTCGTGGTTCGTCTAAGTTAATGTTCTATGTTGTTCTGCAGTGCTTTATACCCTTTGTAAAGCTGTATCAAATTGATGCATGAGGAACATAAAATGTGTATGGGAGTACACGTGCGCGTATGTTAGAACGCTTTATATAGGTAGCCCCACTCTTCTTGCGGAGGATGAGAGGTGTGGTCCTGAAGGTGGTGTAGTAAGGAGATACCTCAAGACCCAAAAGTTCGTACCCACGATAGAGGAGGAATCATTTGTGATTTAATATTGGGAAAAAGTAGGTTAGGAAACATTTGCTGCGATTGAAGAATCAGAGAGGAGAATCCACGTCTCGCTCCTCTCCGCGTTGCTAGGCAACAAGAGCGCGCGCGTTCAGAGATAGAGTAAAATATATATTAGTAAACTAGTGGGCGTGCGCAGTCAGGGTGTAACTTCCCCCGCGCGCCGCGTTGTCTTGCGGCTCTGCTTCCGTGGCGTATTACGAGTTTCCAAACTTTGTAAAGGAGTTGGTAGGGTGTTAAAAAGAGGGGAGTGAAGGGGAGTGTGTTGCCACCCTCTGTCCAAACAGCGATTCAAACATAAGCATCAGTTGCAGTCGCACTAGGAGCGCTACAGCGGCCGCCTTTCATTTGGTCTTCCCCCAAGTTTGTCTTTAGTTCGAACCCCGATTCCGTCACTTTTTGGTTTTCGCTGAAAGAAATCTCTTTCTCACTAACTGGTAGCGATGGCTGATGTGGAAGTGCAGATGCAGTTCACTGCCGAGAAGAAGGTGCGGAAGGTGAAGAAGACCAAACGAAGGGAAAGCGATGTCGAAAGGATCGACAGCGAAGTCACCATCACGGACATCAGCGAAAAGGAGAACCACGTGCCGTTCAACGACCAGGGGTATGTGCTGCAGATGATCCCCGATTAATCTCTTTCTCTCTCTAGCTTTTGTTCATTTGTTCCACTACGGAAGTCAGGAAACAATCATTTCGAGTTTCTCCAGTTACAACAGTGTTTTTTTTTAACTCATTCAAAAAGTGTCGTGTCTCTGTTGTCTTGCTGTTTCTTGAAGTGATTACGTAATGACTAATACTCTTAACTCTGGTGACCTTGGTGTGGCCAAGAGGTTCGTGCGCTTGCTTTCTATTGCGCGTGGTCACGGGTTCAATTCACGCCACACTCTTTTGAACGGAGTGGTTCGGAGTCTACTTCATCAAAAACTGCAGTCCCCGTCCTTAAAAGCTCACCAGCTCGTTTAGGATATTAATAGAAAATCACTCACCCACTCTTAGCTCTGGTGCGAGTGGTTCCGGGCTCGATTTCCGGTAGAAAATATCAGTGAAATGCGATGTGTTGATCACGCGTCACCTAAACATATTTTGTATTCTGTGTGTGGGCCGTGGCATGTATTAGGGATGATGTATCTCGTTGAGCACCCTTTGGAGGCAAAGGATTGAGATGGTATCGACCAGGAATTATATTCTTGATACCAGCCCATCATTTTCCTGATGCTGAGGAAAACCCTCGAAAACCTAGGGCATGAGTGGGACTCGAACCCGCGCTATCTTCCGAGTGCTTGTCCGAAGTTAAAAAAGTCGTAATCACTGGCCCACGGGGTTGGTTCAACCAAAAATTCTCAGACACGCCATGACCTATGAGAGAGAAAACTAAATTAGATGTAGGTGTCAGATAAACATGACATTTCTACCAAACACATTTAGACAAGTTTGGGATAAAAACATGAACTTATCCTACTAACTGTTAAAGTTGATTGTCTACCGTAGTGAATTGTATGGTGGAATCTTATCGAGTCCATTACATATATCTCCCCCAGTCAAAATATAACTTTAAAAAAAAAAGAATTAACGTAATTAGTAGTAATTGTGAGTCAAGCCCTCTCTGAATGCATTGACATAATATTCGATTGATACAGAAATCGAATTTGCATGCGGGACCGATATTTTAATTTTTTTAAACTGACAAGTTTAGAAAAGTCCCTTTGTTGCGTATTCTAATATATACACAAAGAAATAAAATGTTCCCGGTGTCGAAATGTGAACAACCAAATGCTTGGTTATTAACATTACATAGAGTAACGCTGTTGTACTTCTAAGACATATGCCGAAGGTTAACCATTAATACCTCGTATCTGCATTTTTGACAACTGAAGTTGTCTTTTTATCGATAGGAGAAAAAATGGTGTACTTTCCAGTTGAAACTTCTAGTAAGAAATAAACCTAGAGGTAAATTGGACGTTTGTTTTTTGAACAAAGTTTCAAATGGGAGGTCCGCCAATTTTTCTCCTTTCAGTAAAAAGACAACAGCATCTTCACGTGACAAAAATTGTAGATACGTGCTATCAATAGTTAACCCTCGATGTGCTGTAATTGATTCTAGTAGAACTCATTAAAGATTCAAATTTTAGCATATTAAAATGTTCGGACTGTAAATTGCAACTGACGTTTTAATTTGCCATGGAAGTATTGGCTTATCTTTTCTGTTATTTCAACCCATATATATATATCTGTACTAGAAGAATTAAAATAAGTTCTCAATGTAATGTTGAAAACCAATTATTTGTTTGTTCACATTTGGTCGCCAGGTACAATCATCAATTGATCAATTAACATAAATCGAAAATAATAGGGAAAATATAAACATAGTACTTCAAAATATTACTGTGAAATTAATTAACGTGAAGTACGAAGCGGTTACTACCGTTGGTAGAGGGTTAGCTTCGCATTCAGGAGGTACTGGGTTTTATACCAGTGGCCGACCATCTTAAGTCAGTTATTTCCAGGGCTTTTCCTCAGTCACATTAGGCAAATGTTGGATAGTACATTCAACTTAGGTCCTGGCTGACTTCTTCCCGCAAGGTTTCCCCTATCTTATTCCAACCTGAGCCATAGATGCCTAAAGGCCATAAATTAATCCAATTAGGGGTTACTCTTCACTGAGTAGATAAATAAGAGCTGTGCTTTAGTTCATAATGCAGTGGAAGTTTAGTCAATCGATTCAATAGAAGTAGTTTTTCTTTAATGAGGAACTAGTGAAACAATGATTATAATAAGTTCTTTTATGTTGTTTATTTTTGTTGTTGCATTGAAGAAAAACTTAAATAATCATTAAAAAACATTGATCTCTACGTAACGATACTGGAGTGTTCGATTAGGATCCAAATATAAAGTTCAGAACAATTATATAACCTCGTTCGTCCATTTGTCGTTCAAAGGAAAATGGACTTTCACTTCATTTCACTGAGTTTTTTTACGCTTATTGCTGATGTGCGGTCTGTTTTTTCTTAATTATCTTAATTCCTGAGTTACGCATGTACCGAACTGTATATATAATAGCACATCCTATAAATAATTCACGTTATTTTCAAGAATTAAAGTGTAAATGAAAACTCGGCCTCATTGTAATAAGAAGCGTTAAAAACGGACTTCTTTGAAATGAAAGGTCGCTCCATTTTGGACTAAATTGAAATTTGGCGAAAGAGGTTAAATATTTGCTCAGGCTTGTACTTTTAGATTGTAATCGAGCACTCCAGTATCATTACGTACAGATCAATGGATATATTTTTATTTATATGTTTTCTCAATGCTACAACGAAGAAGAAAACCAACATATAATCGAACTTGTATTTATTAATATGTTTCAACAACACATATCGACTATGTTTTCTTTACTCACAAAGCAGTACTTGTATTTAATCAAAGAACTTCCACTGCATGGGTTTCAGACACTTGCTTGATTTGTAATGCAATCGAGCACTCCTGTATAAGTAGAGCTCACTGAATAAAACGAGAGGAGATAACTGGAATGATGTTAGAACAAGCTCTGTAATGTAATCCTGAACATATACAGTACGTCTGGGAAACAATTACATGCGTATGCTAAGAAAAGTTAGAGAACTTAGCTTCTTTATAGTTCGTTAATCTTGAAACAATAAGCTTTCTGTATTCGTTGTACGATATTGCCGCCTGAATATACCTACAAACCTAATAATTCCCTACGTAGTTGTCCCGCGAAGAACCCCTGTATGGATTTGAACGAGCAAGTATATTTTTAAAAAATGGAATTAATGCAGAAAAGCAGCTTGAAACACTGGCTGAAAGTCCTTTAATTCTAAATTGATTAACAAAGAAGCAGCCTAAAATACTATCTCCACTATTCAAAATTTTGGAAACGTTCATTTATATATTTCAAGCAATGTTCCAGGAATTTTTCAGAGTAATCCTGGAATAACACCGATAGATTTCTTATGCGATGTTGGATGCTACTCTTAGTTTCCAGTTCAAGTGAGATTTTCGCACATGCGCAGAAAGAGAAAACGGTTTCTTATTGTAACCAAATATGCAATTCTGATCAAGTGTTTGCTAATTGCCATTTTGATCACATATATATATATATTTTTTAGCAGAAATGGGAAATATTCTTCGTGAATGGAAACCCTAATGGGAAAATGAAAAATGTCATTTAAACATGGCTTAAGTCGTGGGAGTAACTTTTGGGTTTTCGTAGTTCAGGGCAACATATTTTTGTGACCCACTATACTGTTTTCTTCTAGTGCTTTCGTATCACTGAGAGTTTAGTCCAGTCAGTAAGACGCTTGACTTTTAATTGAACAAGCCGTGTTCAAATTTCACTTCAGGCTTCTATTATTTTTCTATTCTTAAACTCCAAGGTGGCAGGTTCTATTAACAAAGCTAATGGAAATTTACAGGCAGGCGTAGTTGACTGGATTTTATTTCCAGAAAT
Organism: Lepisma saccharinum; assembly: GCA_022664845.1. NCBI lineage: Eukaryota > Metazoa > Arthropoda > Insecta > Zygentoma > Lepismatidae > Lepisma > Lepisma saccharinum. The sequence continues at coordinate 25,831 of JAGDQP010024781.1, forward strand.
AGTTCAGAAATTTTATACAGTGTGGGAGTTCTTAAAGTATAAATTAATGTACTGTTTTAAGAACAAAAGGAGACTTAAATACTGACTTTTTAGGACTGTTTTAATGTCTATTTTAAGGACAAGAGAAGCCTGAAATACAGACTGGAAGTGCTTCAAATATGAAATATAACAGACTAATATGAAATATAAGAAATGGTCAGTGAATGGAAGTATCTTAAAAAAAAAAAAAAACTAACACTGTTATAATTATGGATGTAAGTACGTGAAATATTGGCTAAAGTTGATAAAAATATATATTATTCAGCACCTCCCAAACAACAATAATAATTTATTGAAGATGAATGCGCGAGGATAAATGAATTATAAATAAAAGTTTTGACGATAACAATACTACAAAATGTCTTATAACTTCGTCTTTCCTCGTTATTCAAATAGTAAAAATTTAGTTGTGGATACACTGTCCTAGGCTTCTGTTTTATGCGTTGCGAAATACATGTCTAATGATAGCGTTTTCAGTATGCTATTAGACGAAATTTCCAGATGCGTTTACGCGCTCACACGAAAGATTCCTGGTTTTAATATTCAGGCGCACTATAACATCTGAGCAATGTTTTCATTTCTCTGAAATTTTATCCTTAATTCACTCATAACAGTCAGTCGATTTAATACAGTGAACATAATGTCCTGACAGCTTTTCCCTGGGTTTTTCCTTAGTCCCTTGAGGCAAATTCCGGGATCATATCTTGAAGCCCTGGACGACATATTACCAAATCCTTTCACCTGCCCTATCCCGGCCTGAGCCATAGATTTCTAAAGGATATAGATTCAGTTTCAAGGATACGTAATATAAATCTGGTAAACACAAATGAAAATTGAATTTTAGCTTCTAATATTCACGTTGATACATAACGCAATTCAATATTATAATTGTTAGTTATTTTATGCTTGGGATCGAAGTAACAGCGAGGATTTCTGTGCGTCTAATCTGGAGTGAAAGATTCATACCCGTTGATTATTTATACCTTACTTTTTTCCTCTGGATGAGTCAACATTGCTCTGAAGGGTCTTATTCAAATTTTTATATCAGATCCATCATGTCTGACGTCAATAGTTGGGAATTGAATCTTTTCGTATAGATCTGCATATGAAGTGGTAAAGAAAATGTTTTGTGTGAGTCATTTGGGTAACTATTTGACTTGGTCTCTTGCCGATTGATAAAGTTGATCACTCTTCTGCCCAAAGGCAGATTCTGACGCGAAGAAGTGAACCGATGGTGGTTTGCCATTGCCTTTCTTAGGATGAAGATGACGTCCTAAGGACGGGACCTATAATTTAGCGTGAATTCCGAACCACTTGCGGACCCATCGGGAATCGAACCCGGGACACTTTGATTACAGAGCAGCGAACGTTACCACTCACTTCCAGGGGACAACGTGTCTATTATACAAGATCAATGCTTTTAAAATTCACAACAATGTCCCACGCGGGATTCAAACCCGCAACCCCGTGAACAACGGCCCAGTGCCGTAGTCCACACGGTCATTCATCATACAAAGTGGGATTTACTTGTCTTTTATTGCTTTAATTTCTCTTTGTTTATACATTTTTTCGTCATTTCATTGTTGTATATTTCTGATAACGAAAGCTGGAAATGTCTATCAAATGATTACTGTACATTATTTTTTAAATTTATTTTTTCTTGTTAGCAGCCTTCCCATAACGTATGCATAGTACTTTTCGTTG
>JAGDQP010024782.1:872-14469 GCA_022664845.1 Lepisma saccharinum
TTCCTTTCTTTTGAAATGCATTTGAAATATTAGTGATAGGTTTCTTAAAAGTGTTTCAGATCGTTGAAGCATCAGCTGCTCCACCTCCTTTTCCGAAGTAATTCATGTTCAAAGTTAATCGTCCATGATAAAACGTGTTTCTATTTTATCGTTTCATTTATGACAATAGCTATAAATAATTTCCTCCTCTTGGTTTTTCTAGGTAAGGAAAAAAAAATCTAGAAAAGTAGTCATTTATGAATGACTTGGAAACGATTTCTTTGGCATCTACTTAGCAAGGATTAAGAGAGTACAGTGGAAGGTGAAACTAGGTTTACCAGAATCGCCCATAAACTGGAATCTGCTTTAAAAAGCCTCCTTTCACTTGGTCAATTGAGACAGGCCTTTCTCTTTCATGCATCCTATCTGCTCGCCCTTTTTGTTGATGCTGAGGAAAAGGTTACTAGTGAACAAGGACACGGTGCATCGAGAAATGAGTTGCAACAAGGACACACACACAAATGCAACAGAAAAGCTTGAGAGAGATTTCATGTAATTATTTATTTCCATTTCCAGAATGCATGGCTTCACCTCTTTCTTCTCTTACCTCTATGTGGTATAATTCATCTCTTATTATTTTCTGAAATAAAAATCGCATTCTTTTATTATTTGTTTTACAGGAAACAATTTGAACTAAGTTCCTTCAAGTTTTCGTGCCGGCATAGTGAAGTCTGATGCGTCAAGCTAGCGTAAGGGCTGAGTTACATGCGAGCTCGCGTTGCTTGCTTTGCGTGCGATTTGGTTAAGTAGGCAATTGAAACACTTGTTTTATTGCGTGTTCTACGTACTATGTAATAAAACACATATTTCAATTGGCTACTCACCTAAATCGCACGCAAAGCAAGCAACGCAAGCTTTCATGAAATCCAACCCTAAAAGAAGTTTCCGCGTTAACAGGGTAAGACTAGCTTTTCATACAAGCGTGAATTGCTTGCGATTTGGGTGAGTAGCCAATTGAAACGCGTGTTTAAGTATGTATTCTACGTGTAACACGTGTTTCAATTGCCTACTCGTAGAAATCGCGGTTCTGCACGCGGCGAGCGCCTGCAAGGAAAGCCGGCCTAAGCTGACTCAAAATTCTTGGAAGCTTACCATATCAAATGTATATGCTCGCGCCAGGCTTGTCAGGACAAGTCTAAAGCTTGAATCTTACTTACTGGTTGTCACCTGATGAGCTTGCCATACTAAGCTTGTTAGAAGAAGCGTGAAACATGACTGCCATCACACTAGCGACTAAATATATTAACATAACTGCCTACGTTTGACTTGAATCAAGCACAAGCGAAAATTAAGCTTGTCATAAGCTTGCATTCTATGTGAGAACGTCCAATTTTCTATGAAAGATCTAGATGCTCCCAGACAATAAATCTATCAAACTCCAAGTATAGGATTTTCAATAATTTCTTGCAACGAACTTTAAATCTTGGCAAGATCAAATAGTCAGAATAGCTAATAAATAAGGCCGAATTAGTCATGCACGAGTTAGTCGCGTGATTTGCTTGCGATTTGGCTGAGTTACCAATTGTAACACGTGTTTAAGTATTTCAATGGCTATTCGTAGAAATTACAAGCAAAGACATGAAAAGCCAGCCTAATGGTCTCACATGAAAAGTCTAGCGCGTACATGAAAAGCCAACCTAATGATCTCGCAAGGATTCTATATTCAGAAAATTAGTTTTTATTTATTGAAAAATGAAAATTTTAATTACCATTGTCTGGTAATATGAATCTTTTTAGAAAGTCACCTACGCACTGAAGAAATTATCAGTGACTTTTTCTACTACGGTAATTTACCGTTATTCGGTATTTAAGTTAACATTTTACATTCAATAGTGCTTTGGATAGCATATTTCATACTTTAAAAGAGAATTTCATATAGATAATGAAATTTTAAGTGTTATTATAAACCAGTAGGAGTGTTAGTGATTGAAGAAGGAAATTATTGATGGTGACCATGACTACTGGCTGTTTGACTGTCTTATTTATGAAGAACAAATATTTAACATTACGTTAAACGATGAATTTTGAAAATAACGTTTACGATTATTATAACATTCACGATATGTTTCTCTGAATTAAACTTGAAATATTAGCTCAGTGAAATTAAATACAGAACAGAACAGAAAACAAGCAATTATCAATTACAGAGCCTTCTTCGGTTGATATTTAAAACTTGATACTGAATTTATGTAGACCCTACATACAATATTTCGTTTGTAAGAAGTTTCAAAACATGTTGCGATTAATTTACATTGAAGTATATGTACGAGGGGGGTATCAAAGTTTCGAGACTGGTTCTATAACACTCCAACAGATGTCAGCACAATGCTGCACCCTCAGTCACAGGGAGCACTGACCTTCATAACACGGTGTGCCGAAAAACATCGTCCTGTGTATCTAAGGAGCCGTGCAATTGGTGCTATTCTGACCACATGCGTTACAACCTCTACGATTTCATCAAAGGTTAGAACAAAAAGCGAACATGAAATTCTGCGTGAAAGAGAAAATCTGCCACGACGGCGATGCTGTAATGGGTCATTTGTGATGTTTTGCGTGACACTCAGGGCGGAAGAACATCATTGGAAGAGACGAGAGATCACGAAGATCTCAAAGGAGCTAAACCCCCGAAAAAGTCGAAGTAAATTTGACAACTTGTGCATAATGATCGTATTGCTTGTTCCCAGGATGTCGAGGATCATTGCCGGTGACGGGTACGACCCTGATACGAAGCGACAGTTTTCATAGTGAAAGAGCTCGACCAAGTCCATGCTTAATCGTCTTAAAATCGCAGGCCACGATCAAATCGCAAACGTGGTAACGCACGTGGTCAGAATAGCACTAGTTGCACAGCTCCTGAGATGCACAGAACGATATCTTTTGGAACATGGACGTATGGAGGTCTGTGCTCCCTGTGATTGTGTCCGCAGCCTTGTGCTTCCATCTGTTGGCATGTTACAATACCAGTCTCGGAACTTTTTGATACCACCTCGTATAAAGTATATCTGATTTGACGAAATTATGGTCAAATTTCAATTAATTGTGAAAATAACATACTTGTTCTGTTTTATTTTATTTTTTGCCCCTTCCAACAATTTATTTCGGATGTATCATTTCTGCTTTAAAAATAGATAGTTTTAGTTCTCAAAACATTTAATTTAAATTCACGAAAATGTTAAAACAATCATGTAACAGTTACGTTAATATTTGACGTTACCATGTTTGAGGTTTGAGACCGGGATAGGGGCATCGAACTTCCATGTATTTTAAAATCACAGGATATCCACGGTATCCACGATATCCACGGTATAACCCATTTTTATCCCCAATATGGGTATATTATCCCAAAGCATGCGAAAACAAATAAGAATATTCGTAGCGTATTGTTTTAAGAATACTAAAAGGATCTTCTAGGTTTAAAGTTCCGGAATATTCGTAGAATATTCTAAAAAAGAAGCATCTTAGGGTATATATTTGTAGAATATATCTGGGAAATACCAGAGAATATCTCTGGGTTTACTCCGGGGTAAAAGAGGATAAAGGTCGTAAGCCTCACGGTGGGGAGCAGCAGGAGGCCTCGTAGCCTCCTCAGCGGCAGTCCCCCAAAAAGAGAGAGATGAATGGTCAAAATATGTAGATTATATTGACAATAACTTTGTGAAACGTTTCCATATCTACTCTACATAAAATATCATGCATTACGTCTCACATTCATGCAACCACTACATCCATTTATTTACTTATCATACTATTTATTTATTTATTTTATTCAAAACATAACACAACAGGCAATATGCCTAATTACAGTGCTTGCGTGTACATGATAGTAATTACAGATACAAGAAACAATCATATGTACTTCATCTCCAGTTCTTTTAAATTCTTTGTAAGTCATTCCAAATATATCTACATTAACTTTAGGTTCAATTTTGTTGTAGAAAGCACTCATTCTCCAAATGGAGGATTTATATAGAATTTCAGTCCTTTGCTTTTTGCAATAGAATGTCCCATTATTACCCAATGTAGTTTTAGTATTCGGGACTTGAATGAAAATTTTCGGAATTAAATCAATACAATCAATTTGAATGTGTATTAATTTGTACAGGAATATTAAATCGTTTAGATGCCTTCTTCGTTCCAAAGTTTGTATATTAAAATTGCCCACTAATTCCCTGTATGAAATGTATGCCGGATATAATGTGGTTTTTTGTACAATAATAATTTCAAAAATTTGCACTGGATTTTCTCTATTACTTTAACATGTTTCTGAGTGTTCGGAGTCCATATAATACAGGAGTATTCTAGCTGAGATCTCACGTAAGGGTAATACAATTTTAGAAGTGTTGAGTCGAACGGAGATCCTTGCTAAAACGGTAAATATATTGAAGATTCCTGTACGCATTGTTAGTGATCATTTCAATGTAACACTCGAAGTTTAATTTTGGATCGAAAACTAATATTCTCTCTCTCACTCCCCCCTCTCTCAACCGAAGCTTTTGTTTTCTGCAGAATCACCAGCCACCTCAGCAAAATGTCGCAGTTTAAAAAAAAAACTCTTAAATAGGTACCACAAAAGAAATGTTTACTTATTGTGAGTAATAAAGCTGTGGTTGACTCAGTATGTGAGGAATAACCCCCAGTCACCTCTCTGAAAGGAACACTGCTCTTCTAGATTCATAGTGGGCCACTCGTATAATTGGAACGAGTCGCAGTCAATACTAACAAAAATGGAACAGACAAAATAAAGTGTCCCCCACCAAATGTAAATTATCACGATTATGTACGTTGGTTTGTTATTGTCGTTCTAATCGAACAAGTAGCTTCTAAACACAAGCTGCTAGTTACCTGGATCGAAACCACAATAGTGGGGTTCAAATCCAAGGGCTGAGCCAAAGATACGTTAAAGACCATAAATCAAATTAAAAAATTCCCATGCCCTGTGCAGATGTGTTGTGTCCCACCATCACACCAGTATTAACAATAGCTAGATTAGAGAATACATAAACAGCACGGAATACGATAAAAGGTAGTTAAAAACAATAATATATTGAATTTTTTTATATGGGCTTATATTTGACAGTACTATCCAGTATTAACGTAAATCACATCTTCCTTGTTAGTACTGCAGCACCAACGGTCATGATTCTGGCATTCTTGGCGATATTTGGTAGATAAATTTTCCAAGTATATCAAGAGAGAAACACCAACGGCATGATTCTGGTGTTTTTTGGCGATATTTGGTAGATACATTTTCCAAGTATATCAAGAGAGGACCGAGTATGGATCCTTGAGGGACACCAACTACTCTGCATATCTTTCACAACAGGAAATAAATTGTGTGCCTTTTATTCTTTGTTTAGCACTAAATTATATTTTTCTGTTGTGCGGTACACATGACATTTTTTCCCACGAAAGTCGTTCAATTGTCAAGTCTGTGTCGAATGTTCCAAAACCAAATTTAACAAAAGAGTTTTGTGTTTTGCAACCTGAATCGTGGGTGGTAAACACGTACAAAGTGTTTGACCGTGGGCTTTCTATTTACCAATCTTTGGCCGCCATTGAATTGTTGTATTTTTTTTTCTTTTTCGTTTCGCTAAATAGGCTAGCGGAAAAGAGTTTATAACGCATTTTTAATTCGCAGTGACGGAGTTGGTTGAATGGTTGAAGTAACAACTTGGCAACAATTGAATTTGTTGACACTCCTTTTTTTATTTTATTTTCGTTCTTCATTTCTTGTAGGAGAACAGACAGAACTTGTTGGTTTTATAAAGAGTACTGTATTTTTGTGCGTTATGTGTGGACTTTTCTGCCTCAAATTCGTTGCATACGAAAGAACTAAGAAGTTTGTAAGTTGCGAACGTAAAGTTTACCAACAGGTGGCAGCATTGTTGTAATTGTTTTGTAAAGTCTAGTAGCGTTGATTACAGACTTTGATGTCTCAATACTTTAAGCAATAGATTACATTTAATTCACCTTGCATGGTAAACAAGCATTTTTCTTTTTTCTTATGCAGTTCTTTTGCTATTCTTGGGAAGAATAAAACAACCCGGATGGAACTACATTGTCAAAATGGAACTGCATTATTAGATATTTATATGCAAAATTCTATATTCTTTGCTACACAATGAGACAAAATCGAGATATATTTTAACTACCGTAATGGGCTCTAATCGCTAAAGGGAAAATTTATGTATCGGATAAGTCGTCCATTTTAGATTTTGGATTTAATTGCTTCTTACTCAGGCGGTGACACCTGGAAGTATGTGGGCGCTCAGCATCCAGACACCGACACTAAACCACCTCAACTGTAATTATTGCTTCCATCCAGGGATTCTGTAAGATCTCCCCAATGGGGGGTGTCACCCTCTCAAATCGTCGAGCACTTAACCCTACTTTAAAACTTTGCTGTTAAAAATCCATAAAACCTCCTTGCACTCTCGTAAGTTTGGCTTTAGATCCATAAACTAAAAATCCTGGAAGACTCCCAGCTCCCAACTGCGTTCTTTCTATTCTCAGCAACAATGCATCATCTTAAAAAGCTATTTTCCTGTGATAAGTTGTTAAACAACCGATAAATGTGAGCTTTTTTTTTTTATTTATTTTGCACGACGTGGCAGCAGTGGGGAGGATATCTTGTGTTGCATTACATTGCCGGCAACCAATGATAGATGTATTGCCTTCTGCTACTTGTGTTGCTTTTCCGTGATTCGAGGCCTGCTGGTACGTCTCAGCTACTTTAGTTCTACCTATACTTTGGAAAATGTTGGAACCGTTCGAGAAACAACGTAACTTACTTACTCAAGTGGTACAAATCAAAGCAATGAGAAAATATTTTATTGTAAAGCTCAGTCCTTGTAACTACTGCACAGACTCAAAATTAGTTGACGAAACTGCATGGTTGAGACGCGGTGAACATATCTACACAGAACTTGTAGAATCCCTGATAGCTTAGAGTATCAGAGTATCCTTAGAGTGTCAGGCACCGGAGTTCACTTCTCGTTAATAATTTTTTATGTGCAGTTTTCAGAAGCCTTTGAAATGTGGACATGAAAAAGAATTATTAACTTGTAACCAAGGGGTCCAAGTCTCGGTTTCCGGTGGTGACATAAGTGGTGCGGACCCCACGTTAACTGTAGGTTCCGTTCTTAGGGCATCGTCTTCATCCGATGGAAGCCAAATGGCAAAGCATCATCGGTTCACTTTGTACAGAGACCTTGGGGCAGGAGACCCATCAGTATCCTCATTGTGGTACAACGCCGTCAGGTGAAGCTGGTTTATATTTTTAACTTCCTGCGAAGTGACTTGAACTTTTTCATTTGTTACAGCTGAAAAACGAAAAGAAAAACCTCAAGGTCATGATCCATTTCTAATACATTTTTTCAGTGTATATCCAACACCTGATCTCCTATTTCTACAGCCTAAAACGCTCTGCACGTGAGGTGTGATCACTATTCCAAATTTGGCATTGGTGACTATCACCACTTCAGAGATATTATACGTCAAAGCTGACATATGGGACGATACTAAAAAGGATGTTCCTCGCTCGCTCACCTCAATTAAGGATGATAAATCGTACGCTTACAAGTAAACATACTGATGGGGTAGAAAAGAATGATATATATTTTCCCGTCATGATGTCAAAAAGTATGTGCACATGCAAATTTTGGCCACTCGAGCGCAATTACTTTGGGAGATATCGATAATATAAAAGTCAAATTCTGTCTGTGGAAAGTGATCAAAAGGTGTAGAATACCCTTATGTTGTTAAATTGTTGAAAGAATCGGAAGATAAATACACATTAACGGGTACTGCGATAAAAAATGTGGAAAGCGATACTTGTTGGCGAGTATGTTCTTCACAGCCACCATCTCAAGTCCGCCATATTAAATCTCGATTGTTTTTAAATGAGAAGGGTTTGTGTAATACATTATGTCGTTCTGGGTTAGAATTGTACAAGATATACGTTTGTGAAGTCAGTTTTGCTTTAAATTTATTATTGAGAGAGAGAAGGGTATGTGGTACTAGTATGGGGTAATGATGCAATAGCCTGAAAACACCCATTTCGATTTGAAATAACAAAGGAAATGAAACCCAAAAGCATACAGATTGTTCCTGGGTATAGTGCCCTATCGATATGGATTCGTGTACATATTGGTTATCTTCTGTTAGTTGAAAACGAAATTGGTGTTTTCAGGCTGTTTTTACATCATTACCTGCATAGATGTGCCATATACCCTCTCTCCATATATCTCTCTCAATAATAAATTTACGGCAAAGCGGACTTCACAAACATATTTCTCGTCAAATTCTAGCTCAGAATGACATATTACTTAACCCCCTTCTCATTTAAAAGAAAAGTAATTTCGCTCGAGTTCCCAAAATTTGCATGTTCCCATACTTTGACATTCTAATCATGACGGAATTTTTAAAAAGTACAAAATTCTTTTCTGCCCCATCAGCAGCATGTTTGTTTGTTAGACAAAGAGGAGAGCGCAAGGTTGGATGAATGGAGATGGTTTAACGTGACTTCAAGGACCTGATGCAATGGAATTCCGGAATGTCGGAACTTTGTAATTCCGGAATGTACTTCTCACTTCCGAACATCCGTACTTGATGCTTTCTGCATAACGCTACTCTACTCATGATGATAAAACGAGCATCATTATATTAGATGATCTGAGAGAATTGCGGATCTCATATGGAAAGAAAAATAAAAAAAAAAAAGGTTTCTTGAAGATGACACTTGGAAGATAAGCGTGATGCTGCTAATAAGACCAGCAAAGCATGCACTGGAAACAAGAGGTCAGAAACCTGAGAAGCAAAGCACAGTGATTGTAACGTATAGGATACGTTTAAACTTCCGACTTCTCAACCTCCACACTCATACAATAATATAAGCGGTGCTCACATACACACACATATATGAAGGTGTCTCGTGTGTCGGAATCTATTGTGATGGTTCCGCTTGGAGATTACAATTGGGCGAAACTTTTTTTCTTCTTTTCGTTGGCGGAACTAATCCTATAATAGAAAGTATTTCGTCCTGTATATACCGTATAAATGGTATTACTTTTTTTAACTTCCTCTTCGCAGTACTGGCGTAGCTTTAGAAAACAGTTATTTCATAGTCGTTTCCATACCATAAGAAGAACTAAAAAAAAAAGAAACGTTACAACACTGTATTTTTATTATTATTTCTTCTTTTTTTCGTCACGGTAGAACAATATTAGGTGTAAAGTTTATTTATTTTTTTACTTTAAAATGTAGTCCTTATACATTTTAAGAGTCAACATTTGATCTCTTTATACGTTTTCACCTCCCGTCACTATTTAGACATTGTAGTGCATACTGCATACCTTTTCACACAAAATAAGGTGTTTACTGTTTCAATAAGCTGTTTTAGTGGACTACGAAATACGAAATTTTGCGGGACCTTCTTCGTTGTATAGTTAGAGCTCGATGAAAAAAAAAGGATTTTTTTTTTAAAGAAAACAACAACAACTTTTTTTTAAGGAAAGAAAAACGGACTAAAAAGTCATAAATTTATGAGTCAGAAAATAAAAGCGTCGGTGCTCTTGCTTACCTTATCATAATATCTAAGAGCACCCACGCTTTTTTTTATTTTCCGATTCATAAATTTATTATTGTTTACTTTGTAGTCCATTTTTCTTTGCTTAAAAAAAGCGTGTTTTTTTAAAACCCTTTTTAAATTTATTTTATTATTCTTTTCGGGTTATTTCGGTGTTCATACTTTTTCTCCAGCTAATATGATATTTTATGGCCCAAATCCTAAAGTGTTCTGCAACCAGCCAAACCCAGCTGCGGTGCAGGATAGTATTTATTTTAGAATAAGGAAGTCTGTAATAAAATATTAAAATGTTTTTAAAATATATATACATATATAAAAAATATATGAAAGTAACAGTGGAATGTTGTCGCTGTGCAAAATTTCATCTTTGTATGACTTCGGGACACGAGTTAAATTAACGTTGCAAGTTTTGTACCAGAGATGAAACATGATTAAGTTAATAAAAAGCGTGTAATAAAAAGACTAGGCTGGGGGTTTTCCAAGGTAAATTGTAATTAAAATGAACTGATTTAAAGTGTAGAAAAGTACATTTTTACTAACAGTATTTATATTTAAAATGCGTGAATGTGCTCAAGCCGACTGTGGCCCATGGAGTAGATTGCTTGCTGTCGTTATGAGCCTGTCTGTATAGGTAACATTTCTTTTTTGAAATAAAAGTGGAAAATTGTTAAATAGAAATTGACCGTTCGTTTTTTTAAAACAACTGATTTTCATTTTTTTGGAAAATATTTTCATTACAGAAATAGAAATAGAAATATATATGGAGTCAAGATTTGCAATTTAAAAAAAGTTGAAAAGAAACAACATTTGTTATTTTTTAAAGACGAAATCCTCTTTTAACTTTAGAAAAAAGAAATCGGGTGTTTCAGGGTTTGATCTAAAAACCAAAACCTGGTTTTGAACGAAAAACGAAGGTTAACAAAAGAAAGCGAAGCCTGTATAAAACGGAAACAGGATTTCGAAGAGAAATAAAATTTAAAAAAAAAAAACTTAGTTTTTTCTTTGGTAAAGCTAAAAGCGAAGATTTGATATTTTTAAACGCCATAATTCTGTTTAATTCTTTATCTTAATTATGTGTGTGTGTTATGTAACGAAACAACTTCGCATTCAATAATGAGAGTTATTCTGGCGCTTGAAACGGTGTACATTTCAACAGTTTAGCTCCTCAAGATTATACTGAGTCATCGATGGTTGAGACTGTGTACTAGGGGTGTTCGGTATTAAGATTTTCATACCGACTTTCTGTATGTTTTGTATACCGACAATTATCGATATACCGAAATACCTAACGATAACGAAATACCGATATACGGTATCGAAATACCGATAATACCGAACAATAACAATATACCAAACAATATCAAAACACTGAGAACAATGATATTGAGCAATGTGGAAGTGGCCTACTCATGAACGTATGTATTTAGGGGGTTGGCCTGGACTCCACCCCGAAATTCCTGTTAAAAAAAAAAAGTATAATTTTAGGCGTAATTATCTATATCTAGGGTTGCAATTCCATTTTCACAAGAACCTTGTGTTGTGTAAACATCGAAATTAATACAGAAAAATTGACAACCACCCGGTCGGCAGCAAATGGGTGGAAATGTCAATCTTTTAACCTTGCCAGTGTAATAATATAATGGGTATTTTGTATAATAATAATATAGTGTATACACGAGAGATAAGCAATGATATGTTGGCCATCTCAAATAAGAAAAAAGAAAAGAAAAAGAAGATTGACGTGAGAAAGAAAAAGTTGATTATTTATATTACATAATACTATACTGATAGTAAACATTAAATAATTTACAATAACGCACAGCCTCATTTCGAAATCAAGAAAGAGCACGCGTCTTGATAAACCAATGTGCTTTAATAAGATACTTTGAATTTAATTTTTAAGGCCTTTAGGCAACTCAGGCTCAGACCAGATGGATGATAATGGAATGATTGATGGAATGAAGAAAATGGGAGGAAACGGAAGAACCCCGAGAAAAGCCACGCACGCGGTATTTGTTCACCACAAAGCTCACATGGCACGAGGAGCGTTTGAACCGACGAACCCAAGCACCAGGGGTGAACGCTCTAACCATTGAGCCACCGCGGTCCGCTCTAATCAGGTACTGTTTGGGCCTTTCGTGATAATGAAAGTACAGCTGCTGTAGCTTTGTTTACTTCACGTGGAGTCAGTTAACAAAATCAATCACGCTTCGGCAGTTTTGACGATGGGATAAATGCCTGCAGCAAAATGCATTTCTGCAGCATTTTGATATAATTCGAAAACTGCTGAGTTTTGGATCCGGATATCCGAAACACGGGGTTTTAGATATCCGGCCCAATAGATTCGTCCGATTTGGGTCGCAGATTCAAAGACCCAGAATTCGGATTCCGTTATTATGACGCATCTGAAAATGCGATGCCGGGATGGTAAATTATGAAAGGCCCTGGCCAACTGAGTTTTTAAATTTATTTTATGATCTTTAGGCATCTAAGGTTCAGGCCGGGATAGGGGAGGGGAAAGGATTCGGGAATATGTAGGCCAGGGCCTATGTTAAAGGTGCCACGCCAGCATTTGCCTGGTGTGACTGAGGAAAACCCTGGGAATCCTTCTGAGCTACGACGACTCAGTGAGAGAGAGAGAGAGTCTCTTTGTTTCTCTCTTTCCCTTTCTTCTTCCTTCTCTTCGGAGAGAGGGAGATAAACGAAGAGGGAGAGAGAAGAGAGAAAGAGAGGCCTGGAATGAGGTAGGCAGAGCATGGGGAAGGTATTGGCCAGGGCCTTCCATAATTTATCATAAATAAAGCCAATTTAATTCAATGTATCTGAAACTATAAAAATATATTTTATAGAGATAGTTGTGTAGTTGATTGTTACTTTTTTTTGTCCAAAGTTAGTTGATAGGAAATTTTTTAAGGTCTTTTATTGTTTTTTTTTTCCTCAAAACCACATTACGTAATCTGGAAAAGGAGTTTCGTATTTTTTATTTCGTTACATGCCTAAAAGGGAAGAGAGGAGTACATGTTTTTTTCCCTTTCCTTCTAAGAGAGCAATGTTTATTACATTGTGACTGATAACCACGTCACAGAGCAAAGTGTAGTCACGGTTGGCGATGGCAAGGGCGGGGTTTGAAGAGGCAAGCAGGTGCTGTCGATTGTTTTCCTTTTGTCACTCCAGTATATGTATTAGTAACAGACTACTATAGGATTGGTTTCAATGGCACTACTTTCAATTCATGTATAACTTTACATTTTTTTTTCTCTCTTTCTATGATTGTTTTCCCTCTCTCTCCTCACAATACTCCAAAATGAAGAGTAAAAGAAATCAAAATAAGACTTATCGTTTGCTAGCCGAAAAAAAATAACCAAAAATACGTACGACAGGGTGCCCACAAGCAGGAAAAGTCAGGAATTTCAAGATTTGTCAGGAAAATGATTAAATATGAAGTCAAAAGTCAGGAAAAGGTACAAAATCTACCGCTGCGTCAGGAAATCTTCCCTCATGGGCTCATATCTGTGTGAAGATGCCAGAACATCCTTTTCACAAAGCTTTTGAAACATATCTCCAAGACAAGCAGGGAATTGCCAGGTTCGATGATTTCTATGCTTCCCTTCTTCTTCTTCTTCTTTTTTTTTTTAAAAAAAAGAAACAACTCATGACTGTGGAAAGTGGTATAAAGTCGAGTTTGAATTTTTCCCACGGAAATGCTACCGTTGAGGGTAGTTTCTCTATCAAGAACTCTGCTCTTATTGAAATCCAGTGTGAACATACAATAATAGCACTGAGGAGAGTGCATGATGCTGTTATCAATTGCAAAGGAATACATAGTATTGTCATCACACAGAAAGTGCTCGCATATGCAAGATCTGCTCAGAGTTGATATGAAGATTATCTTAAAACACAGCGTAATACTAAAATTATAGAATAGAATAATTCTGAAAAAAAAAAATCATGGATTAAATAAACTGGAAGATG
>JAGDQP010024782.1:14569-27573 GCA_022664845.1 Lepisma saccharinum
GTGATATTGTTTAATTATTGTTATAGTCTAGTATTCATTGCTTAAATTCACAGAATTTATTCATATACGTATGTTGTAGTTGTTAGCATTTTGTTTGCTTGACTTACATAACATGTTCATGACGGAAAAAATGTAAATTTGGGTTATTTTATTCAGTACCTTTGCAAAATATTTTAGTAAAAATTTTGATCCTGTAATTTTATTGTGAAAGAAGTAATAAAATCATAAAATTTACTACTCAGGGGAGAATGGGCAGCTATATGGGGCTGGTGGAGGCTGCATGTAAAACAAAACAAAATATTTTGCAAAGTTCTAAACTTTTATATTCTGACTGTGAGGAATCTTTTTAAAATCTGGTCAGGAAATTTAATGTCATGAAATTTAAGTTCACAAATTTTGTGGGCACCCTGTACGAATTAGGAAAGACTATGATGATGTGTCAATGCCCCAGATATTCGAATATCCAAATTGTGATTATTTTGATTATACGTCAAGTTTTGGAGCGGGTCTATGCTTGGGACGCGGCCTGACCCGGTGACCCGATTTAGGTCTCGTCACCCTGAAAACAAAGTAAAATATTTGATTATTTCCTTGCGTTTCAAGGGTGACCGAGATCGGAAGTGAGCACGAAAATTACGAAAGTAGAGCTCATTCTTCTTAGAACGGGTTAATCGGATCAAGTTTTAGACCGGATCACATATGTCCGGGTCAGACCGGGTCACCAAAACTGACCTGGTTTCAGCTCTGCTATGCTACTTCCTCTAAGTTATTAGTATTATTTTTTTCAGAATTTCAGAGGAATTCAGTATTTCAATATTCCGATATTGTTAAGTATTGATACCGTTTGGTATTTCCCCATCAAGCCAGGAGACGTAAGCCCAACGTCGGCATTTGGTCGTCGTCGGGTTTTGAAAAAATCCTGACGAGAAGCCGACGGTGGCCCGGAAGATGGCCCGATGACAACGACAGCGGCCCGGCGACCAGTCGCCACTTATGGATTACGCCAACCATTCCCCGACTATTAGTTAGTCAGGCCGCCGTCGGGGTGGGCATTTGGCTTGCTGGGTCGGTATATCGATATTTCGGTATGGGTGATACCAATTTTTCGGCATTCCAAAATACTGATAACGATTTCGATATATCGTCATACAGCGCTTGTGGGTACATACTTTTTCCCCTAAACTATATGTAACCCTACAGAACCTCAGTGTATTGCTGGTGGCTCAGGACAAGGAGTTCATGGTTCTATCTACCAGTACATTTTAAATTGTAGGACGTTGGCTTCGCCTTTGTGAGGTTCTGGGTACGATTCCAGCGATCGGTCGTCCTGACTGAGGATTTTTTCCCCAAGGTTTTCTCTCAGTAACACAAGCCTAATATCAGGGATGGTACATTCGAAATTTGGTCTTTGTCGATTTCCTTCCCACATCCTCTCCCCACCCTTAATTCGGCCTCAACCGTAGTTAGGTAAGGATCATGAAAAACATTCAAAATACTTCTAACTTCCTCTTTCCTGTGCAAGGGATTTTTGTTCGGCTTCTTTCCTCGTAACTCAGTAGTCATTTCGAACAACTAAGGGAGATTCATACCGCTAAGATAGAATTAATAGAGGAGAGTGTACGAAAAGAATCAATATTTATGATGTCCCATTTTCTCGGATATTTGACTTTGAAATAAACATTTGTTTTAATCGGAGGTTTAGGGTTGTAAAAGGTCATAAAGAGTTGGAAATGTGGCTTTTTTGATAAGGTAAAAACTAGTTTCCAGTGGTTATTTAGATTAAAAAAATAAGTTTTTGGTTTTCATTTATGTCTTATTTTACGATAACTAAATTGACGATTTATCATGTCGCTGTTAACTAAATTAATTCAAGTCAATTTTAGTCCAAGTACACGTACACACGACCGACCTACTGGTCTAGTGGTTACCGTCGTTGACTGCTGATCGTTGGGTCCTGGGTTCGATTTCTGGCTCTGTCACGTGACTTATTCCAAAGCGAGAGGGTCTGGAACGGTGCCCAGCCAGCATCGTGATGCAATTGAGGGGAGCTGCTGTGAATAAAAGAGAGTGGCGATCACAATTCCGAGCTTCGACTCTACCAACACGTCTGGTCAGCATGGGAGCAGTCCTTCCGGGAGAGGCCTCATCCAGTAGTGGATTGGATATGGCTGTGGATTATTATTATTATTACATGTACACACAGGCAACTTTACTATTTTTTTAAGAGCTCGAAATGTTTATTTTGTCTGAAAATAAACATTTATTTCTCTACCTTAAGTATGTAACAAATGCTACAACCATTATTGTAAACCCTTGCAAACTTATTCCTGAAAGTAAAAATAGGTTCAGATTCAAAATGATTGCGGATAAGAAAAAAATAGGTTCTTTTGGTTTATTTATTGACAGTACAAACTATGGTTAACGTATATTAAAAAGAAATAAAACGATCGCGCAACTGTGCCTTCTGAAATTCGATGATTTCACGTGGAATCATCCTTGACTCAAAATATTAACACACACTCGTTTTTTTTTTCAAAACAGTTTGTTAACAAAAGTTAAAAAAGAACTCTTGGTTAACACTTGTATCACGTTCTTTTTTATGGTTTTATATATAAACTTCGTAACTGCATTTGCGGGATGGGTAGATGTAGATCTCCCATGGTTGAGAAAAAAATAATGTAACGATAAACCTACCTAAGGAACAGTTCAATCTACTTCCGCTTTTCATTTTGAGTATAGCGGCCCCGTTCTCCTCCAGTACCTCGCTGTTTCCACGCTTGGCTACACTTGGCGCTGCCCGATACTTCTTTCCCCTCGCTGGTTGTCTTTTTCTCTTTCTCGCTGCACAAAATTATCTTGTTCAAATAAAAGTTTTTTTTCTTCTGAAAAAGAAAAGTTTGATGCTGCAGAAGATGCTGAATGAATGGCCTTTTTAATTTTCTAATTTGATGCAGAAAATGAAATGTTAGCATCTAAAAATTGTCGGCCCACCCACAAGCAGCAGAGAAAAGAAGGTGGTTATAGAATCCAATTTTGTTTTGAGAGAAATAAATTCGTGAATATTAACATGAAATGAGCATCATTTCTACGAACTTCGAGGAAATTTAGTTAGTGGTCTTTATTATATAATATGTAGACGTTCTACAAAGACATAGAAAGAAAATTGCTTTTTAAAAAAAGTAAAAAATACTTGCATGGAAAGTAGTACATATGGAATACTAGTAACTACCACTGCTAATGACATTGTTACAGAAGTTACCAATATACAAGGAGTAATCAAAAGTACCCGGAATTCAAACGTTAAGCTCGTGAGTAGTTCTAAGTTCAGATTTCTTCTATTGGTATTTTTCGAAATCAGTCTTTTCCTTATTAGTCCATGTGTCACATTATTGTTTCTAAAAGTGACATAGTATACTTTTTTTTTTCTTCGCAATCAGCACACTTGTGATGGGCCCATATTTCACACTGCACACATCGCACCCATTTTCGCCTTTAACAGGTTCGGAAAACTTAGTAGCTAAAAATATAACATACCACATCGCAATCAAAATCACTGGAATCACCTCGGGGCATCTTACTTATGGTTTACAATACCATACCCTTCAGCAGAAGATTTTTCCTCACTCTTAGATTCTCTTGGCGGATGATGAAGTGAACTTTTTGTGCTTCATCAATAGATTCTCTGCTTCTATCCCCAATCAAGGCAAACACGCTTAAAAAAAAACACACACACACACACACAGGTAAAATCAAGTATAACATCAAAATATTGTAGAATTGCTGTTCTCAATGGGTGAACGATAGGTGGAGGAGCTCCGTGTTCGATACCGGATGGGGACATAAATGATTCGGAGTCCGCTTTAAATTATAGGTCCCTTCCTTACGATATATTCGACATAATTCGATATAAGATACCCCAGGGATCGTCGCGGTCATAAACCTGCTTAAAGCAAACGTACATTTTACTCCCTGGATATTTATATATTCTATAGATATTTACCCAGTTTGACCAGGTGAATTCAGTCGCCAATATTGTACGTATATGTTACCGACTAATGTTAGAAATCAGTCATTCTGTACAATGCCTGGCAAGGTATGAAATAAACAAAGAATGTAATCTAACGTAAAAACAAGAAGATTCTCCATATAATACTTTGCGTAAGAACATCAGGAATTTTGTATTATGCTGATTTAATATACTGCCAACACATATATTTAGTCAATTGGTATAGTAATTAGTCATCAAAATTATTTTTTATTATTGGGTAATACATGACCTATTTTCAATGTTGACAAGTGACTCCTACAAATATAAGATGTTGATCATTTCCTTTCTTCCCAAACATATACTCTGTGAGTGACGTCATCTGGTAACGTTTATAACGGAAAAATTAACGACCAGTTTCATTAGCCGTTAGTTGCTTGATCAGTTAATGAACTTTTCGATCTGTAGCCATTTTCAAATTATGAACCATTTAAGTGAATTCTTCAGGAACTACAAGAAAGTTATCAACGACCGCTTTTTTTTTTTTTTTTTTTGAAAAGTGAACATGGAAGGAACCCAAAATAATAATCGTTAGACCATGATAGACTGTTAAATTGAAATTAACAGTCCTTCACCTCAACTTGGAAGCAAAATGAAAGGAGGTGAAGTTGATTTGATTGCCTATGTATATAGTCGTGCTTCACTACCTGTATATAAAAGTCCGAGTTTGATAGGCGTGGCCAAAGTGGATTACAACGCCACGCTCGGCCGAATTCGACAACGAAACCCTACAATTACGATTGACTTTTTTTTCTTTCTTGATAACATGAAGAGGAATAAAACAAAAGGATACTTTCTGTGTTGTTTTTCTTTCTTTTCCCAAGTTTATATTATAATTCCTGGTCTCCTGTAGTTTTGAATTCTGTATGCATGTATTGTATCTCTTAGCTGGTATGGTGTGCAGATCACGAAAATAATTTCGTTTGGCGGTAATAAAAAATTGTAGGAAACCTTTTATTTCTCTCTCTCTCTTGATCCTGTTCTAGGCGAAAGTTGCTTGTGCTGTTAACAGGATATAAACTTTTTCGAAGTCAGATTTTTAGAAAGAATCAACAGTCTCTTGCTGTTAAATTATTTACCTCTTTAGAAATTGAGAATGGAAGAGAGAAACATCGGTGAGGGGAGGGGAATCTTCTATACATTTTTGAGCAGTCAGATATTCGCATTTTTCTCCTTAATGGCCAGTGGGATAACGAATCATCTGTAGACTTTATTATTTATTTAGCTATACGTATCACCAAGGGCTTGAATCCATTTATGGTGTTTACGCATTGCTAGAAGGCTCTTCATTCCATGACTTCCGAATATCTTAATATTCACAAGACTTAAAACAAAAGTTACTCACTCTTACATTCTCGTTTCAATTTCGCACTCACCTTCACGGTGATTCTGCCAGACTCCCCTTCCCCAGTGCGGGTGTCACCTCCAAATTTTCATGTACACCCGTAACTGTAAAATTTTTACCGTCAAAAATATATATGGAAACTGTGCAAAACTCCACTTAGACCCACCCAATTTTGACTTTAAACCCCACCCCACCCCCAAACTGAAAATCCTAGCGCATCTCTTGTCTTTAGGAATCACAGGCCTGGATAAGGTGGAGGAGAGGATTTTGGAAGTTAGTCAGTCGGTCAGGGTCTAGTTAATAGGTACAATTTGCCTGGAATAAAAATTCACTTCAGTTCTTGTAGATGGTTCTCATTCTTCATGTTGGTGACTTCTTGCAGAAGGAAAAAAGATCTTCCTATTATCTTCCCCATGAGGAAAACTCGGCGGGCCACCGGTGGCCCACCAACTATGATGGCGGGCCACCAGAGGCCCGCCGAATTTTCCTCATGGGGTTGTAATTATATGAAAAATACGCAAGCTGAATAGTCAGAACAACACTAATCCTGGTCTAGTTTCACCCAGTGGAAAAAGTGTGTAAATCCAAAATGTTTTGTTTTTTAAATGTCCGTATTGAAGCATGTTAGACTACGTAGAAATATGAATAAATGAAGCGTTCCTTTTAGATCCAAAGGGACAAATTATCACAGAAAAGTCTCTATAACGAAAACTACCTGGTTGTAGTTGCACATTGAACCAACATAACTTCTACTTCGTATTTAAACATTGTTTTGCGAGTATGTGCTGTGTAGTCAAGTGTTCGCATTCCTTCTTTTGCATTGGTCTTGTTTCTTTAACATGAGAACAAAGCTTTGGATCATACGATTGGTGACCGGGTTGTTAACAAGAGTAGGTGAATGGTGTGTCAGCCTTAAGTAATTGGAACAATAAAGTACTACTTTGTTTTCGAAACTGACATGTACAAATTGTTGGATTTAGCTTTCAATGCTTACATCTGTGTGTGTGTATTTTATTCGACACTGTAAGAAACACCTGGTCTTTAGTTGGGTGTGATTTATTAGATACTCGACTGCCAAACAGGCTTTCTCCGCAGTGGAATTGGTTCATTTGTTTTGTTTTTGCCCTAACATTGCAGGGAGACGTTGTTTCATTATCGTTTACTTCAGTTCTCATTAAAAATTGTCATACCACGTGTCTTGAAGAAAATCTAGGGTGTGGCATCCTCTCCCCCCTTTTTTTATTTATTTCTTGTTACAAATCCATGTCCTTTCCGTAATTGTTCTAATCAGAATACGTCACAGAGGGCAGTGTTTGTTGGTAATCACTTCTGACAGTTTTGTTGAAATACCTACAGTAGTTCCTTGTCAGACTGTCATTTTAATTATTTATTTCATCTCAACATATTGATGGCATCAACTTACAAGGAAACCGTCCATGAGATCATATCGAAACCTACCCTGAAATTTTCTTAGGAGAATCGTCGTTCTATATTTTTTTGTGATACACAAAAAAATAACTGCCCATATTACTACAAGGTACCGAGATAGGGGCTGGAATATTGGTGCAAAGTTTACAAAAGTGTATTTTTTTTTATCTTTCAATTAATAGAAGTCACTTGTTTTACTTTAGTCCCCGCACACCGCAGCACTCCTCACCAGCCACGTATTTAGGGGGTCTGTATCCCCCAAATTCCGTTTTTTTTTTAAGAAAAATAGATACAATTATGTGGAATTTACAAATAATAATAATAATTTCGGGGGTACACGCCTCTTAAAATGCCCCTTGCAAGGAGTGCTGCGGTGTGGGAGGAGACGCTACATCCCGGTAGTGTTTCATTCCAGGACAAAACTCAAAAAAAAAAAAAAAACACGGACTTTTTTTGAAAATTGTCGGACACACACAATGAATTTGCAGCAGTGAACATTTTTTCTAGGCACAATCACGTTCGTTATGTATCTTGTTTTTTCTAGTGGTGAAAGTTTTGGGGAGGTTAAAGACAAAAATATTACTTGTTGATGTGCTAGTTCTTACTAATTTTTTGTACTTTTCACAATTTCGCGAACGGAGACAAAAATAGTCGAGTGAGATGATTATATCGACAGTAACCACGCCCCCTAGTAGTTAATAAATTTGACAAATTAACGCTTGTGACCATAAAGTTTACCGGAACTAAACAACATAAACAATGCAGATTTAGGTGTAGTAATGTCTTGCTAATTTTATTTTTAATATGCCGAACTGTTTCAAGAAAAAGAGAAATGTTGGCCTGACATTTCTAAAACGTTAAAAAGTCTGACATGTCCGGCAAAAACCGGATGATTGGTAACTTTAAACAGAAGTGACTTCTGTTGATTTAATGATAAAATTAAACTTTTGGGGGTAAATTTCATACCAATATTTCAGCCTCTATCTCGGTAGCTTGCACTTCATATGGGCAGCTATTTTTTTTTATTATTATTATTATTATTATTATTATTTGTATATTACCTCTCTATACAACCTAGATTCTCCTAACAAAATTAGGTTTTGATATGATCTCATTCGCGGTTTCCTTGTGAGTAGTCAGTCGACTTTAGATATTCCCCTGAAAAACATAATGACCTGACATAATCTAAGATTAACCCTAACCTACCACTAACAAACATCAAAGATTACACGTTTGAGCTAATTTTAGAATTACTCTAACATAACCTAATTTGAATGCATATTGTCTCTGATTGAACAATTCAGTGCAGCCGTCGACGGCACTAATACCATAATATGTATGTTTATTATACTATATTTATTATACACTGTAAAAAATAAACTTTTTGTGCACAAGAAGTATAAAATGTATCAACATTTGATCACTTTTTTTGTTTGTTTTTGTAAAGGAAATTTTAAACACTAGTTCTTCACTACTTCTCAGGACCATTTACAGTGAGTGCAGAAAGTGATCTCACACCTACACTATTAAAAGATTAAGTCCTGTTAGGAAGAAACAAGGGGCGTAATAAAAGTAATAACCCGCAAAATATGATTAATAAACTGAATATGTAGCCCACATAAAAAAGAAGCCGACTAGTATGATATCGAGAAATGAAACACCATTTGAGGCGTGCGAACCAGACACAAAAAGTGATTTTACACCCTAAGTAATGAAGCCAAACGAAGGAACTAATGCTGGGTTTGCTAACATTCACGTGTTAGTGTACCTCTTAGAGCATGGAGAAAAGACATAGAAGGGTCAATCGTCAGTAGGAAGCAAGTAATGCGTAGGTCAAAATGGACAGGAAACGCACAGAAACAAGTGAAGAGACTAGAAAATGTAAAACTAAATTGTACGACCAGTGTAAATCTTTGAGCGAGGTATCCGAAATTGTTGACAGACCACATTCAAATATGTAGTCAATAATTGATAGGTTTTGTGTTTTGAAAACGGTGTGAAACTGTCGCCGAAGTGGAACAACGGAAGTGATGAGTGAATAAGATATTCCACTTATTAACAGGGAAATAAAATAATGAACCTAAAAGTAGTACTGTGAAGCTGGCAACAGAGCTTCTAAAACGTCATGTTGAAGTGTCAGCCATTTCAGTGCGCAGCACTTGTAGACGAGAGGGGTATCACGGTCGGGTAGCTCGGGAAAAGTTCTGGATAAATAAAATAAATAGCATAAAGCATTTAATTTTCCAAATGAGTATCGAAATAAGGAGCCAAACTTCTGCTAGAAGGTAATATTTTCGGACGAAAGTAGATATAATATTTTTGGACCCAACGGAAGGCGTATGGTATGGCCCAAGCCTAATACAGAATTGGATCCGCCACATCTTGTGCCTACAGTGGAACATGGAGGCGGTTCTGTCTGTGTCAGGGTATATGAGTGCCTCCAGTGTGGGTCATTTTCACGTCCTCGATGGGATGATGGGCCACAAAATGTGTATCGACACCTTAAAGGAAAATCTCCATGCTAATGCGAATGAGATGGGTCTTGACAACGACTTCATATTTCATCAAGACAACGGAACCAAACATACAGAAGAAAATACTCGCTCGTAACTGTTCTACAACTTCATACAGCTATACAACTTCATACCTAAACAACCTCAAACACTCCATCAATCCTCAGACATTAACCCGATAGATCATCTGTGGTCTGTTCTGGAAAGGAAAATCATAAATCATAGTTTGTCCAATAAAGAAAATTTGAAACAAGCTCTCCTCGCGGAATGGGACCTTATTGACTCATCAACTACGGCAGCGTTGCTGAATTCCTAGCCACGAAGACTGGAGACAGTATCCCAAGCACAGGATCATCTTACAGAGTATTAAAAGATGTAATAGTTTTGTTAAATACTGTCTAAATCATAGGTGTACGATGACTTATGGCTTGACTTTACTAAGTTGGTCCTGTAAATAGTGTGCGAATTCAGGAAATGTTTTCACTGGGGTGATGGTGGTGGTGGAATGTTGTTGATAACTAGATGAATCATACATTGTGTATGCATGCACATACAGAGCGGATTTCCTCCTCATTTAAACTGAACATCGACAGTTGTATTGACATATTAACCGCTAGTGTCGCCACTGTAGAGAGGTAGAACACACATCGCGCCGTTTCTTTCTTGCTTGTTGTGTTGTTTTCTATTTTGGCAGTCTGAGTTAAGCTGGACTTGTGTTTTACTGGAATTATAAGTTGTTTGCGGTAAAGATTGTTATATTTTTGTAGTATGATTTGCTTTCGTTTTAGTTATCTACATACAAATAAATGATTTCTAGACATTCCATACAACCTTTTACAAGCTTAGTGTAATGACAACATTTTTTCTAGCTTGTTGTGATAAGTTTGTCAGGTGTCAACTAGTAAGCGTGATTCAAGCTTAATTTAAGTTTGCAGATCTGTCATGGTAAGCTTCTTCGTTTGACATTGAAAGCTTGTGGCAAGTTTAAATCAAACTATCGTACACATTTTGTTCGCAATATGTCCTGATGCTATCCATAACAACTGGGAGATCCGGGTTCGAGTCCGCGGCTGTCAAGTTTTCTGTGTTCACAGCGGCCCAGAGAATTGATCCAAAGTTACTTGGTATTCAGGCATTTCTTTGAAACAAGGAATTGTTAAGGAAAAATAGCATTAAAACTATGGAATAGGTTTTTTGTTTTATGTTGAATTAAATTAAGAGTAGTATTTTGATTTCTCATGTGCGATTAAACTTGATAGATACTGTAAAAAGAATGGAAGAGAAAATTAATGGATTTTTTTCACCCCGAAAAGGGAAATTTGTAAAACGCATAACATTGTGCCTGTGTATTTTTATATGTGTGTGTAGCTTTAAGAGAAGGGATGTTGTGTGGATCAATACTGATCTTCGGGGTTGCGCTTTGTGTGCCAGTGTTACCGGAGTTGAAAAACGTCCAAGAAAACAGGGGTTGCTGTGGATTGCGATGGCGTCTATCTGGCGACAGAGGGGGATGATGCAAAATTGAAACTTACCACCCTCTCATTGTCTTTGGCTTCTCTCTCGTATATTGACGAAGGGATCGTTGAAATTCCTGTACTCTCAGTGGGCTAAAGATAATTCCCATCCAATTTGTCTTTAACGCACAGTAAGTGGGGGAGGGGGATAACATTAACTAATATTAGCAGTAAGGGTGAATCTTGAGCTGGAGCCAAATACAGTGAATGATGGGGGAGAGGGAAATAACCAAACAACTAACAAAGTCGTTCTAACCTTAATATATGATTTGTTTTACAGTTTGGATTTATGAATTTTGCCTACGCTACGCTCTTTCGTTTCTCCTATCTGATGTACTAACTTGTAACTTCCTATTTTTTTGTCTCTCGAGTCCTTTTAATGTTGTGACTTCTTGTATTTCTCCGTTCAGATAGTTTAATTCAGTATGATACTCCCCCAGCAATGATTTGCAATACATGCTATAGAAAATGAACACTTTTCATGCTAATACTATCTAGCTTATTGATCTATGCGAACGTCAGGTTTTAGTAAGACTAGCATTCGGTTAGGTTAGATACGACTATACTCAGGCAACCGAAAATCAGTCTACTATACAATGTTCACTTTGTAAGTACTTTAATGAAAAACTCCATGCCCAAGCACTGCTAGTATATTTTGCAGTACGATCATTTATCGCCAAATCACGAATTGCAGTTCATTCGATGATATTGAAGTCTTAACACAGATTTGTTTCCTTCAACTATACACAAATAGATACACGATGAATCATCCATTCGCTGATTTCCCTGCTGATTTCGCTGATATGTGTGACTTGTAAAGTACTGATCAAGGGCATTTGTTAATTACAGAACATCGCTGAACCATTGACTTCGCGATACTGAACTGATCGGAGCCATTAAGACTTTAATGAATGTATGAAGCCAGGGAGCGGAAGAGACAATCTCTATTGTTCACTTCTAGTCTAAACCAATATGGACCTAATTTTCAGTTCCAACTCAATTTTTAACGTTTGTTATCGCTGCGCGGCCTGTTTTTTTTTAAATTATGCCTTAATTCGTGCAACAAAAAACGTAAATATTATTTACAGCATGTACTATTCTTACATGTATAGTCAAGAATTAAGATATACGTATATAAAAAACACGGGTTGATAAGTTGTAACTGAAGTTTTGGTCTATATTGGTTTAGACTTCTCGAATGCTAGTATCAAACCAAGAACCTCTCGAATGTGAAGACAGCACTCTACCAACTGAGGTTACAATTTTGGAAAGTAAACAAGACAGTCGACACAGCACGAACAGGCTATGAAACAGCTTACGTCGTCTCTAGCTGACAAATTTAACAAGTATAATTACCAAGTAGTCAAATATTCTAGACTGAGAATAACAAATATTGTAAACAATTTATCACTGCACATTATTAAGTAACGTAACTCACCATCTAAAATTCTAAAACTGCCGTTCCTGTTTCACAAATTTATCAAAAGTTGAATAATGTGAGGTAAACAGACTCCGTTACGAAATAAACGAGTAAATAAAGTGGACAAGAGGGATTTATTGGAAAGATACTGTTTCAAAGTCAATGACTAAGAAAGAAAGTAATTAGACCTATCTGATACTTTACGATCTTGTTATATTGTTCAGAAGGACATCGAGCTCGACGTAATGATATTGGAGTGATCGCATAATGTAGACTGACTGCAGTGTTAACTCTCATTTTGCCTAAAAGTGGACATAGTACCTTCTGATTTTACAAGGCGATAATATGATTAGGCTCATGAATATTCTTACTGGTTCCTTTTTAAAAAATAAGTATTGAGTGAAATTATTTGAATTGCTTTTACTAGCAAAATCATAGTCTTAGAAGTTTCGCGGCATATCTAGCAAATATCTCGGCATAGTAGTGTGTCGCGGCACACCAGTTGAGAATCACTGATATAATTAAATAAATAAAATGAAAATAAAAACTAGTAGGTGAGTTTACCTTTTAAAGTAAACATTTGATGATTCTATTTAAGGAGGATATAAAACGGTATCTCGAGGGGAACATGACAGACGATGGAATTGACGTTTACTATCTTACCTCTTGCTACCTGAAATGACCTTTTACGTGACACGTTTGCCACAGGCCACATGAGAGACCATTACTCCTTTTCTCG
>JAGDQP010024783.1:0-27572 GCA_022664845.1 Lepisma saccharinum
TTCTGCCAATATTAGAAATATCTAACACATGCAATTTTTTAAAAAAAATTCTGAAGACGAATGATTTCAGAATTAACTCTACTTATCTCTACGTTGATAGTAGACCACTTGGGCAGGTCGTATCTCCTTGGAATTGTGCATATGATAGTGTTTATAAACGGATACGTAGCTAAGTATTGTTTAATAGTGGACAAGACATTCTTTGTATCATTACAATAAATGTAATTTGAGCCTATTAATAAGACTACGAAATCAGTAAGCTTGACCTTGTCAATTCCTGTATCTATACCCCTTAATATCTCCTTCGTTTTTGCACCAGGTTTAATTATCCCAAAAATCCTTTGTATGTTTTTTCCACTAGGCAAGGATATCAAACCTTTGCCATGACTATCGGCGAAGATTTTAATAGATATGTTTTGTTTCCCCATTGCAGAAAAATTAAGACTTTTATTTGAAACTTCATCTGATTTTGTTTGAGTTAATTTAAGTTCTGCTTTTGATGTTGTAAAGGATAGCCCTTGTACAGTAGATGTCGCCGCGTCACACTTTCGGTGCCTCTGTTCTTTCAAATTGTCAAGTTTTGTTAATGAATCCCTAATTTTTTCAAGATTTAATATTTTTTCTGAAAGTTCATTGATAACCTTTAAATGATCCTCAATTTCTACCTGATATTGTTTTAGTGCCACATTATATGCTTCATTATCTAGTTTTATTTTTTCTTGAAGCAACTGTATATCCAGCATTAACTTTTTGTTTAATTTTTCAAAATATTTACCTTTATCTTTTACATTTGATGTATTTTCAATCTCACTAATGTCTATCGTGACTTGAGTGGACTTATCACTTATAGGGTACCCGAAATCTGTTTGAATACATTTGTTAGATGTCATTGTTTCTTTGCAATATGTTAAAGACATTTGAGGTTCGTCTTGGTTAAGTGAATCTTTTGATTCAGAAAATTGGACATCCATATCAGAGTACCGAGTAGCTAAAACTACTTTAATTTCATCGAGTTTCCCGATGGAATCATTCAGTGACTCTTCTTGATGTTCAACACGATTCAAATAAAATGATTTATTCAAATTTGAACCTTCTATTGGGGGCCTATGTTGGGATTCAGGACTATCAAAGTCAATATTCTCGAAGTCATTTAACATAGAACCGTCAAAATGTGCATAATGATCCATCGTTTTTAAGAACCAGTATATTATATTTCGCTTATAATATTAACTTCAACGATTTCTGTCCTAAACGCGCATTTGAAAGTTTTTATATCGAGAACAAGTAAAGGGTTTCTCTCAGCTATGGTCACACGCCTCGAACAAGATTACCTCAATGTATATAGTAATAAGGACTTACTCCAGTTACTCAATCGAACCAACAGCCCTCTAAAGGCCTCTCTTATGTGTCTAATAAATCGTCCATTAATATTCAACATACAAAAGGCTTCTCACCCTGTAGGCAATGTAATTTTCAATTTTTTCGCACAGTGAAGGCTTCTCTCCTGTAACATATAAATTGATTTCAAAAGGCTTCTCTCCTGCATCAAATAACTCATCAATAAGTTAATATCCACACATCCAAGAGGCTATAACCAACATTAAAAAGGCTTTTCTCCTTGTATGTCATTCACATTTTAAGGGTCTCTCACCATCACCAGGAAACTTTTTCCTTTAAAAAGGCTTCTCACTAATAAACTAATATATTCTCTTCATATATATATTTTGTGCCAATGTTTATACTAATTAGAGGCAACAGTTCACAAAGCACACAAAACAAAAAATGACATTGATATGTCAATTTGCGACGGAGATAATGACGTCAAAAAAGTTATTAGCAAAACACGTGCTTTTTAAGTGAAACTTTTTTTCATGCACCTGGGGTGTATCTCAAGAATGAGATGAGATACGAGAAAAATGATAGAGTACAAAAATGCGTAAAAATTAAGATTGGTTGCGAGTAAATCACCCGTAAAAGCATAGATTGAATATTTGACAAGAAAATCTTCAAAATCCCTAATATCAGGTAATAATTTTATAAATTCTTGTTATTTACCTTATTGTTATTTAATTTATAAATTCTTGTTTTGATTATATCATATGCTTTTTTAAAGTCAATGAACAACTGCTGACGTGTTCCATTATATTCCAATTTCTTCTCCAATATTATTTGGGTCAAGACAAAAATTAGGGTCCAACGTGGATGTATTTTTTCTTAATCCATATTGGTGATCTCATCTCTATTATTTTATCTACGTATACGCTTAAGCATGTTAACCGTATATTACTCTACAATTTGTAACATGCTGGGAGTAAAAATATTCCTAGGTAAGGATATACGCAAATAACCTGGCACGTTATTATTTTGTAGCATAGGGGAATAAATATATGCCTCTTACAACCCTTAGTTTATCCTCAAAACATAAAGAAATCCAATTTCGTAACTCTAAAACTCCAATTTCCCATTTCTCAATGTTTAACTATATATTATATTTTGTGTTTCTGTACACTCCAATTGTAATTATGTTAGGTTAAAGAATGGTTCGTTGTTTTAAATGCTATAAAATACAGGAAAGATCGACGTAAATGCCAAGGATCGTAGGTTTCACAAATAGAAAAATAACACAATGAGAACAAATTCTCCTTAGAAAGCGTTTGGTTTTCGCCATGTTTTCCTACTAAATGGCCAGTTATAAGAACACGTCTGTAAAGTCTTCGTTCGTGGTAAATACGTTCAAACAGTTTTAAATTACCTGTAGCACAGCACAGAGGAGAAAATTGAATTTTGATCAATTTAATACTAGTTCGTTTAGTTCGGTTCTGATGGTCAAATAGACGTCACAATGTTCTTGCTCTTGCGTTTGTTATCAAAGTGGACCTCAATCGAGCGGAGGGACTAATCCGTTATAAACGATATCCAATGATTGTAGATTTTATTGATTTATACAACTTTATAACGTGTTTGTATCACACAACGACGTTCACTAAAATACCAATTTTTTCAATAAATTGTGCTGACAAAATAAATAAGGCTAAAGTGATTTTCATTTCAAACAAACTAACACGTTTTTAGAAGAAAATTTGGCATCATCTAAAAAACGGATTTTCGGTAGCAAAACAAGTAAGATTTGTTTGAAAGTGCACTGTTACGCACATTGGTGTTGTACTACGAACTTGAAAGTCATAGCACGCTATTCAGATGCACAAAGATAGGATATGAAAAAAACAACAACTAACGATTTTCATCTTCGCTCAGTTATGACGGATATTCATAATTTGCGACAATTTCTTAGTTTAATATCATTTGTATCTGAACTTTTATGAAACGAGTCGAAGAAATTCATTTGTGCGTTTAAAATGAGACTATTAAAAATATAACGTTATCATGTTCATCTCGTTACCAAAATAGAGAGGATGAAAAATCCATATAATATACAATGACCAAATAATAATTTAACAAAGGATATTGTCTTTGATATTTGGCACAGTTTCATGGCCCTTGGAATTTTTGTAAGTGCCTCAGCGTCTGAAACATGGGTATGAGAAAGTTATCGCAAATATGATTTATAAAATCTTGGGGAAAGTAAGTTCATATACTGTGCTTTAAAGCGATTCATAGGAGTAAATAAACCAATAAGAAACAGTTCAAACTATGGAAAGAACAACAAATGATCCCACATAAAAACTTAAAAATATTGCGGGCAAATATGATTCTCTATAAGTAATTCGAATGAAAAGTAGTACGTTAGTGGCTCGTATAAACACAGTGGATCTTAAATACTTAGAATGTTTTCTCTCTGATCAGATTCTATGAAATTATTCTCAGAATTTTGAGGCATCCTTTGTAAACAACTTTTGAGACGCTAAGATAGTATTAATACCTATAAGTTTTCAGAATTAAAGTGCTGTTTAAAGTGTCAGAGCAAATTAAATGAACTCGTATAGTTACGTATTTGCAAAATGAAATGGTGGTGGCTGTATCGTGAAGATTATTAACTGTCAATTAATGTGAGTATACATATGTATGTGTGTGTGAGTGAGTGTGTAGTTAGGTTCAAAGTAATTGAAAATGTTTAGAAAATAAACATATATTATACTTTGTTTGTTTCATATTATACTTTGCCACAACTTGAAATTTCAAAGAGCATTTTTTCAATCGCTGATTTCATGTTTAGGGTGCTGTTTCTTTATCGATATCACTTCCATACTGACATTTGTACTAATTTAGGGGTTTTGTGCGATTTCTACCACTCTATCACACGAACTCTAGAGTTGAGTAGATGATCCTTTTATTTTGTAAGATCTCTTGCTCGTACCCGTGAACAACAGTTAATAAGAATACTAAAGATACATTATTAACTAACCTTGTTAACAGCATGGTAGCACAATAATGATATCAGGTCCCTAATATTTATTTTTAGTGTCGGGAATTATCTACAGAAATTCATGAACAATTTATGTATGTTTTAATAATGGTTATGTCATATTTGATCAATATATTTTGAAATGCATGTAGTTACTAAGTTCAACGAAAATATGTTCAAGTCTGTATTTTCGTTCAACGTCGAGAAATGCTAGAATATGTCTTGCAATAATTATGAACATTCAATATATTGACATTTATATTGAATACAAATTTCACTGTTAGTTGTGTTTTGTTGTAACACGTTTCATCACAACTGCCTTTTCCTCTTTTTCAGTATCTAAAGTTACGTTTTAACAATCCTGTTCGTCAACTTGCCTACTCTTTGTACGTCTTACAAACAGTAAGTACTAATTTAATACGCAAGCTATACACATACCAAAAGTTACATAAGTCTGCAATTCATACTTGTAAAAGAGAGTTGTCTTCTTGTGGAATTTCCGCAATATTATCTAGTCATAATTTTGTCTTTAACTTTTCATTTTATTCGTTACATTTTCCTATTTTACTTTCCAAGACATCTCCACTGTGATTAATGTATCATAGCTTGTACTTTTGTGTGTAAAAATAGGCACTTATTAATGAACTTCAATATTATAGTTTAAAACAGATTGATTTAATTTTATTACTGTTGGAGAGTCTTCCAGTTATAACTGTAAAAACGGAAAATGACTATAGTAAAATTATTTTGTACAAATCCTTTTTGATTTAACATACATTTCCAACAAGGCATTTTATTTTGAAGAGCTTAAATTTAGTAATTACCGCTGAGTATCAAATAACAGTAAGACGTCGAAGTATTGTTAATCCGATGATGTTATTCTTTACAAAGATTTTGGTGGTCTGAACTAATTACTCGATGTGGGTAGCAGCAAAAAAATAGTTTTCTTTTAGAACTAATATCTAAAGTAGAATCAATTTCATAGCAGCAGAGGCTAAAATATTGAAAAAAGTAAATAATCAGTGGAGCGCCTCTCTCACTTACAACAAACATTATGGAACTTCACTTGGTTCTTTAGTATTAACAATAAAACCTAAATATCTTTGCATTTGCACAATTCCTACATCGCATGAGAGTAAGTATATTAGAATGGAAAATTTAACGCGTTGCTTAACTACGAGACAGATATAAGGAATCGAATTAAACAAAGCTAAAGTTTTTTAAATGTTCACTGCCCTTGATCACATATTTCATGTTATTTTGTGGAAGTGCGCTACTCATTATGTGATATGCTAAAATATAAAAACCAGCAAACCTAAGGAACTAATACATTTATCTGGAGAGTGGAGAACAGACATATCTTCCGCTATTTCGAGAAAACACGAGAATATATAAGTTGAAAGTAATGCAGGAGAAACTTACGTTGTTCTCAGAGACATGTTGCTAGTTTTTTTTTTCTTTTCTGACCTCAAAGTAAAATTTCCAGAGTTGGTTTCAAACTTCTCCTTCGTAATGTATTGTGAGTTCCAAATCTTACCGTCTTTCTATCGTACTTCATATTCAGATTGCACCCATCCTGCATGCCACTGTAATGCGATACCAGTATTGTCAGGCTTGAAACCGATCGTGCGAAGAACCGGTTATTGAGAATCTTGCGTTGCCAACTCAGAATAAAAAGACGTTAGACATTATTACCGTTTAGGTTTCTTCTGTTTAGAAAATATTTTGTTAATGTTGCAGGATTGAACAATATTAGCAATAAATGAATTTCTTATCTTTCGTCCTCAGAATTAACCATAAAATAGCCCTAGGAATATTCGTAATTATATCAAATATCTATCAATAAATTAAAAAGAATCCTCAAAAGGCTGGAATTTGTCAGTTTTAAATAGAGAGATCACTTGAGATAAATACTTGGCTGAACGTATTACCACTAATAAAAGTCTGAGTACTTAGTTCAACTCGTAAGCAAAAAGTAATTCTTATAATCAGGGATTCCACCAGTATTTTCAGTTTGGGGGTGCAAAGTCAAAATTCCGAGGGCGTAAGTGGAATTTTTCCCAATTTTTAACGATTTTTGACGGGAGAGGATTTGGCGGGAGAGAACTCCCCACAGAGGGGTCTGGCAGAATCACTGCTTGTAGTACAACTAAGAGAGCATAAAATTAGGAAGTAAAAATAACGCGTTGCTTAGCTACGAGACAGATATGAGGAATCAAATTAAACAATGCTAAAGTTGTCTAAATGTTCACAGCCCGTGATCATATATTTCATGTTATTTGATGGAAGTGTGAGTTGCTAAAATATAAAAACTAGCAAACATAAAGATTTTCTTTCAGAAAGTTAAAACTACTGTTTTCTACTTGAAAACAGTCATTTTAAAAATCACAGAAGCCATAAAAAAATCCTGGTTTGAATTTTAATTATATTTATAGCCAAATAGCCTTTAGGCATCTCAGTCTCAGGCGAATTTTTCCCTGTGCTTTCGATCTAGTCTTGTTTTAGATTATCAATTCTATTTGAGCAATAATTTATTGAATTTTTAATTGAGAACAATATCAAGCTTATGTTGGGTCAATAAATTAATTGAAGGTCATCTGACATCATCTCTTACTTTAAATGTTGAAAAATGCGATCCTTCGGTTTTTCAATACATATATATATCATATTCAGCCATTTCGGATCCAATGCAGGATGAAGGCCTCACTTTCTCTTTTCACATATACAGATGCTTATCAGAATAATGGAAACACCTGTAGTTGGCAACACGTCAGATGTATGGGTTGGCAGTGGTGTCGTGGCGACCCCAGCGCCGGACTGCTGGTGGTGGTGTGTTAGGTCGGTCTCCATACTACGTCAGGCGTCGTGGAACAGGAGTGTGCAGTGGCCGCAGCAGACGGAGGTAGTGTAAAATTGGAGACCTCTCAGAGTTTCAAAGAGGGCAAATTGTTGGTGCGCGGTTATGTGGAGTGAGTGTGACGGCAGTGGCTAGTGTGTTAGGTGTATCGCCAGGGACAGTGTCGAAGGTGATGACGGCCTACACAACACACGGGAAAACCACATCGGGGAAGCGGAACAGTGGGTGGAAGAAAAGCATCAGTGACAGGGCACGCCGGGTATTAAAGCGCATTGTCACGCGGAACCGTCGTGCCACTGCGGCGCAAGTGACGGAGGAACTCAATCAGCACCTCCCCCAACCTGTTTCGACAATCACAGTCCGCC
This sequence comes from Lepisma saccharinum, assembly GCA_022664845.1. Lineage (NCBI taxonomy): Eukaryota > Metazoa > Arthropoda > Insecta > Zygentoma > Lepismatidae > Lepisma > Lepisma saccharinum. Next base: position 7,586 of record JAGDQP010024783.1, read on the forward strand.
GCGAATTACATGACATGAACTTACGGGGTCGTGTTGCACGGGCCAAACCTCTCATCAGGGACCAGAACGCTTTAGCACGCCGCAAATGGTGCCGCGACCATGCAACTTGGACCGTTGACGACTGGAAACGTGTGGTATGGTCGGATGAGTCACCATTCACCCTATTCCAAACCACGGGCCGTGTTTATGTGTGGAGAACGCCCAAAGAAGCGTATGATCTGCAGTGTCTCCGCCCAACTGTGAAACATGGCGGCGGCACGGTGATGCTGTGGGCCGCAATATCATGGTTTTCATTGGGTCCTGTGGTCACACTTCGCGGACGCATCACTGCCAACGATTATGTCGCAATTTTAGGAGACCACTTGCATCCTATGGTCCGGATGTTGTTCCCGGACAATGACGCCATATTCCAGGATGATAATGCACCCATTCACACAGCTGGAGTTGTTGCAGCGTGGTTTGAGGAACATCGGGATGAAGTTCAACACCTCCCCTGGCCCGCCCAATCCCCAGATCTCAACATAATTGAACATCTGTGGTCCATCTTGGAAACACGACTCCGGCGACGATTTCCACCTCCATCCTCTCTCACAGAACTGGCCGATGCCCTGCACGAGGAATGGTGTAATATTCCTCTTGCTACCATTCACGACCTCTATGCCTCCATCCCACGTCGCATCAAGGTTGTTCTGAAGGCGAAAGGTGGCTCGACACCATATTAATCTGGTAAGTTGCACTTTCGTTCAGGTGTTTCCATTATTCTGATAAGCATCTGTATATAATACTACCCTCATCCATGTAACTCCTTAAAAACACTTAATTTCTTTTACCCATCTAGCATTTGGACATCGTCTCATTCGTTTCTTTTCTCTAGTAATTCGATGTAGTACATTTGTCGTTCATCTTCCATCTATTTGTCTAGCTGTGTGACCAGCCCATCCGCACTTCATTTTCCACGAAGTCTTGATTACATCCTCTAACTTTCTTTGCTCGGGAATCAATTGATGTGTGGTTAAGAGAAATGATAAATAGAGTTCGACTTTTTACCGACGTATTTTATTACAAAACTTGTGCACCTAGTATATATGCAATAAATAATAACGTTAATAATAATAGCGTCAGGGACTTGACTTTTAGTGGAACGTTTGTGGTTCACCTATTTATAAATAATGATTGCCTTGTGATTTCAGCAGGAATAACCTAGGAATATGTTGATATCATTTGTAAAGATGTCTTAGATTTCAGTTTAAGTCAGAAGATACCGACTCCAGACCACGTTGGTTGGTTATTAGGTTGGATGCTGACTCTACACCAAGTCAGTTGAGAAGGTAGAGGTGATCACTGGTGAGGTGATGCCGAATTGGTTTCGGTCGGTTCTTTTATAGGTGTTTTCTTCTTTCCTTTGTAGGTGGTCAAACACTTCATAATTTCTCCGTTTGGACTCAGCTTCGTCTGCTTGTAGATTATGTAACACATAGTACTCAGGTTTGTTTACGTTTTGTGCATTCATGTGCTTTGATGGCTATCTCATTACAATATACATTCATGTTTTAGATAAGAGCTTTCCTGTGTTCCCGAGAGGTAATGAATTTTGAATTACAGTTAATGAAAGTACCGTGCATTTTCTATCTCTTCAGTAGTTTGGTTATGAATTTCACATTATATCAGTGCTTTAAAATAAATTGTATTAATTGATTTGCGTTATTGAAATATAATTATTAATTAGTATAAATTTATTCGTAATTTTAAGTAAGTTATAAAATAACGAAATAATTTGTATTTCTTTTTCAGATATTCATACTGCCCATTGTTGTTTACGCTCCATCCATTGCTTTAGAACAAGGTTAGTGACAAAGTACAATAAGCTTTCAAATCTTTAAACTTTGAGCGTTACAAAGAATATGTCCTAAGGAATTGAAGAACTAATGTGAGACCTTATAAAAACATAACGGATGTTATCAAAAAGTGCTCGCCGAAAGCAGAACGTCTCAGGCTAATTGAAAAGAAGGAATAACGATAATTGTTGCAATGAAGGAAGTAATAAACACTGCAGAAACATACCAGTGTATTGCTACTTTTTTATTTCTGCTTTAAGGTTAAAACCTTATTCAAAGTATTCACAGTAGTGATCTCCAATTATTTCATCTGGCTTTGTACTTAGGCGCGTTAGCAAGAATTTACAAAATATTTCTGGGAGTTCTAAGAATTCGAAGTTATCATTAAACTTAGATTTATCATCTTTGTATAATATATCACTGTTTTTATGATATTCTATTTCTGTAGAAACTCTACATTTCTCCAGGGGGCACTTATTATTTATGTAGTCTGTTGGTCAGACCAATTCCTTTCGCTTTATGTAATTTGACTGGAATGTTGTCAGCTCTTAGTGATTTGTTGTTATTAATTGAAATTTCGACTTGGATCTCGTTAGGTTCAGGTATTCAGGACTCTGTGGTATATAGTTAAAATATCTCTGTTCCTTCTCGAGTGTGTGCATGTCGAAATAACTTTTGCGCGAATGGAGAATTTTAGTTAGATTCGCTTGAAGATCTCTGTGATCATTTTAATCATATCTGGTGACGACTGTAACCATTTCTTAACGAGTTTACTCCTGTCTTTAAATCTATAATGTTATCTACTTTACCGTTTTCCTCAATCTTCTGAACATGCTGCGTCAGATATTTTCGCCTTCTGTTTCTAATCTCGAGCATGGCATTATGTTTTGCGTTGTAATGGTTTGCATTTACTTATGTTCACTGTTTGTTTCTTTAGTTTTTTTAAGTTCAAAACATTCGTAAAATCAGGGTTTGTTCTTCTGTCGTTTCCTATCACCTACGCGTTCTTCTGCTGTATCTTTCATGGCGTCTTGAATTTCCTCCCATATCTTATTCACACCAATTTCATTTTAATATTATGTTTTATATTCCTCAAGTAGATTAAACTTTCAAGCCTATTTGAGATTTCTCGTTGGCAATCTACTTTTTCGCTCCAGTTATTGCTTTCCTTTTCCGGCATGCACATTTCCCTCGCTTTTATGACCATTAACCGATGAACGATACTACCTTCCGCCTCTCTGCAAACCATAATATCTATTATGTTAGTATATCTGCATCTATCTACCAACACTTCTTCGATATGGTTGTATATTTTGCATCCAAAAATGTCCACGTGTATTTATGTCCCTAGTAAGTACTCTTCATTATTAGGTTTGTCTAAAATCGCGAATGTTTTCAGCCATTTTGTTTCTGACTGCGTTACGACCCGATTTGCCTATAGTTGGCGGAAAAGTTTGTTACATGCTTCGCTTTGCGAAGACATCTCCGAACACAATTTTCATATTAAACGTCGGTAATCGGTAGAACAACTTTTCTAGCTTATCGTAAAATGTATCTTGTCATTATCATTAGCTTCATCTATTGGAGCATGGTCATTTATTAATGCCGTGCTGCACTACTAAGTACGAATCGTAACGCACCTTAGTCTCTGACATACAAACGTTATATTCTGAACAGTTGAAAGGGTTCTGTTCTTAATGAGAAATCCTGTTCCAAAATTGAGTGACTGAGTTCTACGGTAGTAGGAAGTATATGTGACTGAAATATTATTTTGAACATTCCACCAGTCTTCTAGCTCTGGAGATTTCTTTTTTATCTGAAAAGTTCTACATAAAATCTTGTTATCAGCGTCTTGTTTAATGAATAGTTTACTTGCCTTCTTCAGCTCTAATTCGTGTTGCCCTAATCCATGATTTATATTTAGTTGATACAAGTAGGAACTGTAGCAGATGTTCTTGTGTGTGTCACAACGGACGACACACAGAATTTATTCAGTGAATGGGCTTAGTCTCATGTCTTGCACATTGGGGACGTACTATTGTACTTTGATGATGTTGGAGCGATAATCATGTCTCATATGGTATTATATATATGTTGTGAAGTTTTCTGTCTGTCTCTCCGTGCTTTTCATTGCATTTAAATTTTAATTAAGACCTTTAGGCAACTTTGGTTCCAGCCTAATCAATTATGATGTAAGCATTGGGGGAATAAAGAACATGAGAAGGAAAGGAAGACCCCGCGAGAAAAACCTGTACACATGGCGTTTGTACACCACAAAAACAACATGGCACTTATCAAGATCGAAATGAGGATCCCACACACCAGAGGCAAGCGCTCTAACTCAGAGCCCGCGTAATATCCATGGTATGTAAATGGAGACAGAGAATAACTCTGTATTTGAAATTTGCATTATATTTTTACACACACATACATATAATGCATATATTGACAAGAGTGAATGGAACTACCCTCCAACAAATAACAATAATTTGTTTGCTGAAAGCCGACTAGGAGGTACGATGAAAGGGGAATCGAAGGATGAAATTGATATATCTTACGAGAGTTGAACTAACGCTAGCCATTTGCAAACTGAAATGTCGCGAGACTAACTGAACAGCGTTACCAACCCAGACACACAAGACATATACACATCATTGTCTGGAAAGAAACTAATCTGCTTCACTGTACCTCTTGTTTTACTGTACCCTGTCCCCGCTATGCCAGATTTTTTAACTAGTTCTTTAACCTAGCTATGGTTCTGAAGAAGGTTACCCAAATACAATAATATTAATCATACATCATTCTTTTAATAGTTCTGTATTTTCGCTCTTTATTCCAAGCATTCGTCTAATGCGTATAAATTGATTATGTAACGAATAATAAAATAATATAAAATAATTGAATTACATTTAATTCAATAATATGAGTTGTCTGATATAAAATATAGATATATTTCTAAACATTAAAATGTAATTTTACTGATTAAGAAATATATTATACATTTCCAGATATGACTAGTATGTTATTAATTGACATTTAATTATTATTTCTACTTTAGTGACCGGAATAAATTGGAATATCGTATCATTTGTTGTTTTGCTCGTCTGCATAATCTACACAACAGTTGTAAGTAAAATTTGTTGTTGAACATATTTAATTGGTACCTAATTTAATTTTTATTGTGTGTTAATTTGCAACATAACGAAGGTAATTTTAAAACAAAATAACATAAAAATATATTTATATGGAGACTAATAATTACGCAAGTAAGGAATAGTTACTTTTCCGACAATACTCGATATAGATATATACATAAACTCAGTAATAACATGAGGTTCGTTTACATATCTATCCTGAACATTTATTAATTTAACCAAATCGTAATTTTCTCTTCGTTTGACCTTTCTACCAAATTCATATGCTCAAATGAATGTTTTTAAAATGTATTTTAATCACAATGTGGACATATTGAAATACACACAGAGTATACAGTGCTTTCTTAATTTCACCATTCTGTAAACATGCACAATAGTTAACAAATTAATTTTGTTACCTACATGGCGGTAAGTTGGTTTGCATGAAGATTGAAATAGAAACTTACTAATTTTATTGTGAGTTACTCTAATTCTTCTGGAAATGTAATTGATGAGATGTCTTGTTTACTAATGGGCTTTAATAGAAAATACAGTAGTTGAGTGCTATTTTAATACCATAAATTTGAGTGCAACATGTAATTTGGAACTAAACTATATTTTATCTAATGTATTAACTGAAATTCAAAGCAAATGACGTGTTTCAACAGCATGGCTCAATTTGAAGACATGGATCCTGATTTAGAATAATCACCTGCTATACGAGAAATATTAAATTTTGAATGTATACGAAGCTCCATATTTTCGAATGCTATGCCAAAATGCCTCATTAGCCAAAAACAAAAGTTATTTACGTATGTTTCCTTCTGAAATTAAGTAAATGTCCATGGTATTAAATTCCAAAACATTGGTATTAATTCTAGAAACTCATGCAAAAGCACATTTCTGTTCGGGTAATTTGTGAAGATGTCAGTTCGTTCCTTGCAGAATTATTTACTGAAAAGCTTACTATCTTTTGTAAAATTATGGAAGTTATGCAAAATATTTTATATATAAATTTGTACGATTTTTTGCCTAAACTTGGTAAGATGTATTTAGATTAATAATGTAATATTTTATATTATCTTATCAGTCACCTAAATGTACTCATACTTTGTCTAAGTATTGCTAGATAATGAATTTTCCTCCTTGAAGCTCACACCAAACTTTGAACATAGAACGCTTCGGAATGTTCAATGGTCGAAGTAAATATATTTTATCTTTAACCCATGATAATGATTTTTTCCTGCTCGCTCTGCAAGATGGACATGTTACGCACCTAGGTCGTACAGGTTAACACATTTCGTGAAGCAAGATTTTTTTTCATAACCATTCCCCATGGGGCCTTTAAGGACAGCCCACTTGGAAACACTTGCGATACAGCACAACACTTTTTGAGTTAGCAACTCTTTTCGTATACAGCACTTTTACGTATGCCAAACCGCTATTCGGGGGCTTCGTTCTCCCGCAGCTAACGCCGCCCAGCTCCCGTCGGACGCACCGTGCCCCCTTGCACACCGAGCGAACTTTTATTAAATTTCCTAATGCGTATATACGTAAAAAAAGGTTAATTTTCTTTTAAAAAAAATATGTAGAGGTAACCACGCCAGGGTTCGATCCCAGGACATCCGGATGAGCTTTCCGATGCATTAACCACTGGACTGAGCCGAGAGCTGGCTGAAGAAGCGCTTGTCTGTGTTACTTATAGTTTACGCTCTGCGCCTGCGCGACAGCGTACCAGAGGTCTTTCCACGTGTGTTCAAGGGGCCGGAGAAAATTTATAAACAAATATTGCTTTCATGGAGGTCCCTGATTCGGCCACGGAAATATCTGGAAAATCTTTCACATTTCTTTGGCAAGAATGGACATTTTTAACATGTCGCTATGCGTATAATGCAAACAATAGTTGTACTATAAGTTTCAATCTACATGGGCCACTAAATTAATTTGACCTTGGTGCTACATATTTTGAACCAAAAACAGACCATGTTATTCTCAATTTACATTTTTATCCCGTGCATTATACTTATTGTTCATAATCGTACAATAGATGCGATTGTACTATGCCTCATTAATTGATTTCTTACTACATTATACGAAGTATAGATTACGGTTGTTTAATTTTTGAAAGTTATCAAGTCAGTTGTATATGCACAGTCTTTTCCTTTATTCAACAAACAATGAGAACAATGAATTTCAGTTGCAACACTGATGAGCTAAATGTGTTACAAAGCTTTAGTTCAAGTTTCAGCAAAGGGTCACAATATTTGATTAATATATGTATGATAAAACAATTTTGAGACACGAGTATAAATGATTACTCGAATTTCCAAACACTGGAAATTTCACTGGGCGACGTACATATAGAAGAGGATAAGCCACATAGACAATAACGGCGTGACTGGCAATTAGCTGCGTTCCTCTTACATCTATCTGCAATCTGATATATCACTGTTTGTTTCCGGATTGATCCTTGGGGGCTCTGGAATCCAGCCGGCATCAAACAGTGATTACCAAATTACAAGCAGATGTAAGATGAATGGGACAAAATAGTAATCACGCTTTTATTGAACGTGTGGCTTACCACCTCCTTTGAATAAACACCTCAACTGATCATTTCTTACTTTCCCCCTTTAAAGTCTGAGGCTTTAAACCTTATCATGTGTTACTTAAGTTATGCTAATCAGAGAAAAGAATATAAGCTTAATTACAAATACTCATTTATTTCGAGCTTTTGGGTCACACACACGTATCTTTCACTCTATAGAGACTAATCATCTATTCTTCTATACTAGAATACTCATAGAAGGTAAAAGAAACAATGATATTTATTCTCAGAAGGTAAGTGCTGCGGTTCAAATAGGATATTTTTTGACATGATTTCGTATATATATATATATATATATATATATATATTAGTATCCCAATGTTGATAATTCCTGCAATGTAATTCGACCGTGTGAGGCTGCGTTTGACCGCTAGAGGGCGTTAAAGGTTTGGAGCTAGGGAAAAAAGCCCGGGAAGCCGCTGCATTGGCTCCCTCAATTCGGTTCGAACAGACATTATTACTCAAATTACGTACTTGAATTTATGTGACAGTGCTGACAAAAACTGCAAAGCCACTTTACCGTGCAACAAGTAGTTTGGCAGGTATAGGCTAGTATGTCTTCACAAACGTGAGAATTTTCTAAAAATTGAGTAAACCAAAAGAGAGATTTCCAATACTCACACAGGAGAAAAGACACATCACTATAATATTCAAATTCAAAATCACATTACATGTGCACGATGTCATATGCCGTATTCGAAATATCCGGTACCCGTAACTGTCAGTAATTTTAAGAGTGCAGTTGATGTACCATTTGACATCGTATACATGAAATGTGCTTTAGCAAAGTTATTCTGATGTGTCTTTTGTCCAACGTGACTATAACGATCTTCCCCATTTTGTTTTATTCACTTTCTTGAGAACTCTCACTTCTAGAGAAGTTTGTAAAGACATACAGTGGTCTGTATATGCATAACTGTTTGTTACACGGCAGAGTTGTTTTGCAGTTTTTGTCAACACTGTCACGTATATTCATGTATATATTTTGAGTGACAAATGCCTGTTCGAACAAAAATGTGGGAGATGACTGTCTTTCTCTTGCTCCAAACCTTTAACACTTATAGCGGACAAACGCAGCATTACACGTTCGAATTACTTTTCAGACATTATTAGCATTGGGATACGAAAATATATATTCGAAGTATTGTAAAAACAAAATCCGATTCGAGCCGACAAACTTCCCTATGTAGCTATTCATATCCATTTTTTCTTCGCTACGAAACTTATTTTGTAATTTTCTAGCGACTGCCCTAAAATAATTCTGTAATTTAAAAAACAATAATTATAAAATACTCTGTTTTGGTATCAATGTTTCGATACTAGAGCCATCGGAATTATGTGAAAAAGAAGTAAGAACTAACGCCATTCTTATTGGCGGTTATGGACCGGGTAAAACGACCGAAATATTAAATGTTATCTAGCTACGAACTGACGGAAGTGTTTCCAAAATAGTTGCGTTAAAAATAATTATGAAACGAAATGAGGACAAATTCCAGCCTCAAATGTAACAATTCTTCCAGTTCAAAGAAGTGTGTTTCTGATTATCGATGTGAAAGATATATGTGACGTCAGTTATATGATTAAATACGAGCATCGAAGATAAATTGTTTAACTTGATATCTATAATATTTTAAGAAGTTTGCGGTTATTCTAAGAATTACAAGATCGAAAGAATAGCTTACCTTAACCAGAGCTTTAAATTTATCTTAAGTGAACAAGCTATTTAATTGGCTCGTCTTTAGTTTTTGTACGAGTGAGCAAGTTTTGCTAGCTAGAGTAAAATCTTTTACCCTAGGCCTGGCATTTCAGATTAAGCTTCGCCTCACACATGTGCGTAAGCATGGGTTCCATACAAGCAGGCATCTTAATTATTTCTACCACGAATTGTCTGACGTTAGTTGGAGGAACTGCGGACTGAGAACGATATATGAGAGTCTATGCTAGGAGATTATTGAGTCTAAGCCGGAGCAACGTTATCTGAATATATATTATCGCAACACGACCAAATAATTTAATCAACAACAGCTTATTTATTTTACCCCTAGAATTCTTTTTTCGTAGACATTCCTATTCACTGGGTGAATTGAATAAAGAGAAGCAAATACTCAAAAGTGTTTACTCGCGGGAAAAATGTTCTCTCGCCTATCAGGGGAATAAAAGATTGCTTTAACTCAGGAGTACTTTCTTGTGTCGACTGAGACTTTCCTTGCAAGTTATTCACTCTTATTTAAGAAATTCCTTTAAATTTCGGAGCATTTACTCCCAAACATAAATATTTATTGCTGATGGTAAATATACTCCCTGCTTTTTCACTTACTGCGACGTATTTACTGAAACTAGTCACGTATAAGCATTTAATCGTTTTCATTCACTCTATCTAGTACTGTCTCATGCACGTGTATACACACAACAAATATTGTAGCCAATTCATCGTACAGAGCAACCAATGATCTTTTATCGCGAATCTCTACACAATAATCACTTGCGTAATGGGTGCGTTCAAATCATGTAAGAAATAAAGTAGAAGGAGACGCCAGGGGCTCAGTACGGTCATCCGCCATATTGCGTTAGGAAGAAAACCACGCAATTACTATTGCTTTTCATACAGATGATATTTACATGAAGTTCTAAATCTGATGTTATTACACTTACATTTGTTTATTAGGGAACCTATTTAATTAACTCCAGGCGCGCGTGAATGAAAAAAATATAGCAGAACAAACACTACAATGAAACATATCGAGATCTGTAGCCGTTAACTGTGTAAGACTGCTGGTTACCAAGAATAAAAGAATCTCAAAAAAAAAAAAAACCTGGTAATACAGGATTATTACATAATTTATGTAAATTACATTGAAATCAGTAAGTACTGATGAAAAGATAAGGAAGTAACATTAAACAAAACTAAGAAATTCACAATATCGCCCATATTAACAAAGCCATCCAACACAAAACCACGGGGGGATTCACTGCCTGGCTTGCGAGCAGGCAGGTTGTGGTTGGGCTTACTCGTGGTAGAGTGAGATTTTCTTCGTCGCCGGCACAGTTGTAGAGTGCACGTAATTGGTGTTAGTAGTTAATCCTAGTTATGTGGGACCTCTGTTTTGTGTTGTGCTCCTGTTTAGGAGTCTTTCGTTGATTGAGGTTTTGTGGATTATAGAAGATGTGTAAAGTGAAAGTTTGAAGAAATGTCACTTCAAAGAATTAACACCGTTCGTTTAAGTTTTAAAGAAGTACCAGAAAAGTTATCCAGTGTGGACATCCATTTATGGATTTCCCGTACGCTTCTTTATAGTTAGAACAAGTTATTTCGATTGAGATTATACAAATTAGGAAAGAGGTTTATATCAAGACTATTTCAGACAGTGTGTGTAATGGAGTGTTGGAATCGATGAGGGGGTGAGGTGAACTTTTCTGCGAACAACGTAAACTACACAATACCTATTGAAATAGCAAATTATTTCTTGACCACGGTAAACAAACATCCGGTACCCACGGAATTAAGTCAACAAATTTTGATTCAAAATTTGCAACCTTATGGCAAAGTGCTATTTGTCCGCCGTCCGCCGAATTGGAAGCTATAGGGGTAAGATTACAATAACGTTTGATCACGACGATTAAGGTGAGTGTGCACACATTAGAAGTATCGAACCCAGAGTGCCAACAACCATTGGATGATAAGATTTTTCAAGTTCGATAGTAAGACAGAGTGAAACGGGATTATCGATAATAGAGCAGGCAGCGTCGGGGCTAGAGCCCCCCACCTTGCGTGTTAGCTTAGACAGTCTTAATGTGGTGGCATCGGAAACACTCCAGACGGAAGGTTCAGACTCGTCTACTTCTCACCGTAAATCGACCTACTCGTCGTAGTAAACAACGTAGGAAACACAGTAAACAAAAACCTTCGGCATCTTCTGACACTGATCTCGACGCGGTGACGTTTTGCACCAGAACTAAAAGACTCAATAAAGTACAAGCTTCTCAGTCAGTTAGTATGAATCGTAGTAATAGTGAAGACACTTTCGGATTCTGATGAAATAGATACTTAAACAATAAACAATAAATTGTATTAAACCATTTTTTTTCTATAGGCCCTATTATGTACCGTAGTGGGTTTTCGTTTCGTAACATACGTTTGTTACTTTTAGCATGTTCTGTTTTTGTGAATAGCATTACTTTTAAGCAAAAAACTGCAATGCAGTCTTATCGTTTAGCGATTCTCAATTTACAAGGAAGCTCGGCACTCAACCGCTAGGATGCACTTAGAAACTACTCCGTGTTAACAATAAACATATAGTTTTGTTTTCTGAAATGAAAACAGAAGGTGATGATATATTTTATAATTGCCATTTTCATCTCTCTCCCTCCTGAACAGGGGTGGGCACGGTAATCGCCATTAGAGCGGACTGGCCATTTGAGCCCTAATCTTTTATCGAAACCGAAAGAATCACAAGTGACACTATTTTAATACTCAAATTACTAGTTACTATGCACCGTCAGGTTCTTCAAAAATTCCCCAAAGTCTTCTTTCTTTAATACTGACGTAGCTATGGCTATACAACCAGGCTATACACCGAATTACTATTGATTCTTTGGAGACTGGAATGCCCTTCTGCATAAAGAAGATATGCATTCCTCGTTTAATTGTCCACAGGTTCTACAAGATTTAACCCGGACTTTTGATTTAGTTGACATATGGCGTCATTTGAAAAATGATGACAAGGGCTTAACTTTTTTACAGCGCAGTCCTATAGCCAAATTGACCGCTGGTATTGTACACCTGATTTAGTTCCATTTATTGAAAATATTGAACGTATAGCCTTAAGTTTTTCAGATCATATGTCGGTAATACTTACCATTAAAATGCAAGCGACACACATTCTTAAACATAATCCGGTATGGTACCTTAATGATTTCATAGTCATGAATGAGCAGTTCCGAGAGGCTTTGCAGGAGAGGTGGAGTCATATGTATGACCGTAAAAATCAACGCCTCACTTTTAGTGACTGGTGGGCAACTAAGGGGACCTACGTCACCTATGTAACCAATGGTGCTATCAACAACATCGCGATAGACCACAATAATATGAATATTATTTCCGTTTATTAACGGACGCTATTAAAGAACATCTAGATGGTACAAATAGATACGCTTTTATCCATGCCATAAAAGCTCAGTTAACGAAATCAAAATATCAGGAAAATTTTATTCGTGCAAATTTAATACCTATTCATTCTGAGGAAAAGTTTCTACCGCAGTTGTTAAGAAACTCCGTAATAAAGGTAAACAAAATATATTGACGCAAAACCGGGATAAAGGAGGCAACATGCACACGGGTGTTATTTACTCATTTTGACGAGTTGTATGGGCCAGAGTCCCGCCAGTAGGTGTCGAAAACTTTTGAACTTTCCCTTGCCTCACTTAAATGGTCAGCAATCGAACTCATTAAACTAATCTTTCACTCACCAATAAGTGAGGAACGCCCTTTCTAGAGGTGCTTCTTCGACCTCGGGCCAGCACGCTTCTTTCCTATCGGCCTTTTGATCACATTTTTGTTCTGTTATTTACAGAAATGTTGAATGAAATGTTGATTGCCGGCAATATTCCAGTATCCTTCCTGGAAAATATTTTAATACCAATCCGAAAAACTTCAAATGGAGTAGTGGTGGAAAATGATCGTCCTATTATACTTGATAATTCAGACTTCAAAATTTCTTAGTAGACTTCTCGAATACCGCCTCAAACAGAGTGCGCCTTCCATTTTGTCGAAAGCACAATTTGATTTTGGGTTGAATAACCCGGTTTTGCTTGCCTTAGCTAATATCCGGGATCTTATCGGATATTCTTGAAAAAAAAAACGGACTCTCAGGCAGCTTCAGTTTCGTGCGATTACAAGCAAATTTATGACCGCTTATCCATACCTTAACTCCGTGCAGTTTTGGAACGCTAAGGGATCACGGGGACTTTCCTTGACTTAAGAATACTTTTTTCTTCGAAATCCACACATCCAAACTAAAATTGATTCAGGTTTACCAAAATTTACAGTCGAAAACGAAATCACACAAGGCAACCCATTATCGTCTCTTTTATTCAGTTTTGGAATTAACCTTTTACTTCATAAATTGCAACTATTGTCTCCCCAAGTATCCATTTATTGGGACAGTTTTACGCACAAGCGTATATAGACGATTTGGTCCTTTTCGCACCAAATTCTACTGCTGTTCCATATATTTTACGGATTTTAAACGAGTAAGAACACGTTTCGAGATCCGTTCTTAACCCTCAGAAAACAAAATTTCTCACTATGAACCCATATTACAATAGTCTTTATAGGTCTTATTTTGAAATGCACGACGATGTTCGGATCCTTGATATTCAGTGGTCACGCAGCCTCTCTACGTCTACTCAATTCATATATGATAATTTATATAGAACATTTTCCGCGGTGATTCAAATTTATTTACAACGGGACCTTAACTTATATGACCGTATGCAATATCTAAAACTATACATTTTCAGCCTCCTTTGGTACGTTGCTCAGGATCACCATCCCCTAAAAGCAATCACAATGAAATTTCGAAGCAAGGCCATGTTTTTTCTTTGTATTCACCAACCGCTAAAAGTCGTCCATGAAATCGTATACTTACATTATGCTGAGGGCGACCTATTTTTCCAAAATTTGGAAATACCAATTTTCAGTCTTTGTATTCACCGTATCATCCAAAATTTATGTGAGTACTATGACTCCATCTCTGGTGTTGTGCTGGGTGCTGCGTTTAGTAGCATGGATTTAACTTTGCCATTATCACTCTACCCTCAATATCCGTATTTGAAACCATATTTGATTACACTCTTAAGGAGAACGCACATTTAGATCAACGCAACTCCCATTCCCAGAATAAGTATTCTATATTTTGGAATGCGGAGAGTAACAAATAAAATTAAAAGATAAATAGTATAGAAATATTAAATGAAATCAAAGGTAAAATCAGTTCTGTTTTAGATACAAAAAATAAGAACATTAAAAATCAAATTATATTCAAAGACAAGCGACGATAATTAAAAAGTGAGAAAACATTCATTGATTCTATTAACATTATAACATACAAGTTATAAGCAAAGACATGCGAAACCATGATCATTCCAATTCACAAATTATAGGGAATAATAACATTACAAAACAATAGCAGATGGATAAGTTATGGACAATCATTTAATAAAAAATAAAAGAAGTATGTTATCTTTAAGCACTCAGGAATATAGAGCACCGTAGTGCAAGTGTTTATGTGAATATGACATCATTGCGTAAAGACCAACACACGTGGAATACAAGAGAAGTAGGTGAATCCATGAGTAAAAATGTTTAATAAGTAATCAGTGATATGAGTGGATTACAACAATACAGGGAGAATTCACAATTACGTTATTCTTTCTGATACCAACTCACTTCTTATTTCAAAAGATATACGTGTGAAGGCACTTTGCAACTCCTTTCTAAATTCCATTCTAATTATCAAATATAGTTTCTGTCTGCATGAGAAACCAAAGACTTTTCAACTTCCACAAGACAAGATCTCATCCTTGACTAAAACCATTCCTGAGAAATGAACTCAATTAGGAACACTATAAAACCCAACCAAACATTTAAGACATCATGCCAGTAAAGCTAGTTCACCGAGTTATATTATAGACTCCGTCCAGTACACTTCACATTCTGTTCGTGTTTATTCTTACCGGTTTGGATTAGGGAGTAAGCGTTTGGTTTAAATGGCATGGATGCTATGCTGCGACGCCAAAATTGTGTTGTGTTTCTTTTTCGATATTATCATTTTTCGGTTCCTTTAGTGCAAAATATTTACAGATAGAGCTCCTAATGATTTGCCCTGTTTGTGTAACTTAAGTTTTTAAAAGAAGATAAATCGGATGTGAAAATATCATCTTAGTTTGTGATCTTAGAGTGAGGAAGAATGTTGTTTGATAAATCAAGAGAAAGCGACTACGACAACGACAAGAGTTATAATTTAATAACTGTATGACTGTTTGAATAACATGCGCAATATATTAAACATTTGTTTCTCTCAATTGAGCTTCTAAATTAAATTGCTCAGAGAACTGAAATAAGTCAAGACAAGTCAAGTTAAAAAAGTAAACAAAGTCTTTGCTGAAGAAATTGAATTTCTTTCATAAATAAATTACTAGGAGAAGTAACTTGAGTAAATAGATAAAAGGAATACTAACGGAGCTTTCAATTAAATCAGGTAAGTGTAATAACTAACAAAAGTAAGTTTCTCTTCCAGCCATAACTTTGGTGTTATCGCTTTTTAGTAAATTAAAAGAAAAATAGTTTTTCAAACCTATAATTTCCTAACGATTTGAACGATTGAATACTGAGAGTAATAAATATGTTCCGGACTCGATTGAATATCCATATACCATATAGCCGCATGGTCACTGACTGACCCACTCACAGATCGTCAATATTTTCAGGCCAAACTACGAGAACTAGAAACACTAAATTTGGTATGAAGGTGTATGATCAAGAGTAGGTAAGGGAAATATCCGACATTTTTAAAAAGTCGCCATATTGGATCAAAAATGGCCGCCAAACCTATTGTTGTATAACATACACAGGCTAAACGGTTAAGGCTACTAAAATGAAATTTGGTATGAAGGCGTGACATCACTACTAGGTTGTGAAAATATTACCAATATTCTCCAAGACGCCATCTTGAATCCAAAATGACGTACCCTAAAATCAATTTTCCACACCGTTTGACCCAGGAACACCAAATTTGGTATGAAGATACATGATTACTAGTAGATTAGAAAAATATTTTTTTTAATGTTAAAATAGTCGCCATCTTGGATCCAAAATGGTCACCGAGCCCATTGTTGTATAGCATACACAGCCTAAGCCCTGCAGTTAGAAACATCAAATTTGGTATGAAGGTACATGATCACCAATTTATTACTAAAATATTTCAGAATGCATCCAAAGATGCCATCTTGGATCCAAAATGGCGGACCTAAAATCCATTTTCCACACCGTTTGAGTTAGAGATATGAAATTTGGCATAAAGGTGTATAATGACGAGTAGCTTAGAAAAGCATTAAAACATTTTGGAAGAAGTCACCACCGCCATCATGAATTCAAAATGGCCGCCGAAAACCCATGTTCCGCACCATTCGTGCTAGATAAATGAAATTTTACATGAATGTGCACCATCACAAGTAAGTCACGACAATATAAGAAAACGTTCAAAACGTCGTCAACTTCGATTAAAAAAGGCCGCCCCACAACAGAATTTCCAAACCATTGAAGCTAGAGAAACGAAGTTTTGTATGAAGGTGTATGACCAAGAGTAGGTTACAATAAATGTGGCAAACTCCCCTTTGGGAGTGCAGCACATGGACATCATGGTGGTGCAGTCCCGCAGAGACATTTTGGTTAAGAGATAAAGGGAGATTTTGGTTAAAACTACTGAACTTGGGGGCGCAGTCCCCCACGAGGGTCTGGGGAGTCTGGGGACAGCGCCCCCAGCGAAGCAAAAAGAGTCAGTTACTTTAAAACTAGAACCGAGATTTAAAAAATAAACGTTCTTGGAGGTTACCTTGTAACTGATTCGAGTCATGTTTATTTCCTACAATTTCTGTACTAGTGATTTAAATTAAAATTAAATTACTAGGTTTTCAGTCCCTTATTTGAGGTCTTGGCTGAAAAGTTTTAGTCTATTAGGAGTGAAGATTTCAGGTAAATGGTCCGAAGTGCATGATGTGTGTGTGTGTTTTTGGGTGAGAATGCAACTATATAAGATTTTGTTTCTCAGTGGATTTTCAAATTTAAGAGAACAGTAATTGTGCTGGTACTTGGATGTTGAAGAGCTATGTTTGAGTCAGATGATGTGTTGAGCAGAATAGTGAAATTTTCCAGGAGTGAATGGTGTGTGAGTGCGATCTTCGTTGATTGTAAAAGGATGTCCAGATGTGATTGGAAAAGATCGATGTGTGGTCAGGTTAGATTGTGTGCCTTGTAGTGTGTGGGTTTTTGTAACAGGGAATAAGTTGTTTTATTTCGTTGGCTTGTGAGGAGGTATGAGTGTGTCAAATTTCTGGTGTATTTGGTTCTGTTTACAGGGTATTCTGGGTATTATTTTGTTTGTTTTGGGTTGTTACACCGATGGAGCAAGCGTTGGCAGTTTAGGTTCCATTTTTTTCCTTTTGCATGTTGAACTACGATATTGGGGATTAAAAGTGTAAATTAGGAAGTTTGGTTATGGGAAGGTAAGGATATTTGAGTCAGAATCATTGTTCGTTGGGATACTGTTAATTCGAAATTTCGGTTGGTTTTGGAATAATTTGGGGTAAAACTTCTTGTTTGTTAGCAAGGTACTGAAAACTTAAACTTGCTCAGAATTGTATTTTAATTTGATTTCTTGCGGTTTTATTTTTATTTTTTAAATTGACTTGGTTCAGATGTAACTCAAAATGTATAAGACTAGTGAGGGCTTGGTTTGAAGAAATATCCGGGATTTTTGGATTCACTTTAAATTCATTTACGAAGTAAAATTAAAGATTAATAATTTTTGAATAGTATTTGATTGTTCAATAACTGTGCTTTTACTCTTCTCTCCTCACCTTAAAAATTTCTTGAACTCCCCTGATACAATTAAGTAGTCTTATTTTTCAATTTGATAATATTGAAAGCTGAAGTTGGGATTGATGTAATAATGGATTGGAACTAATTGGAGACGGATGTAAATGGATTAATCTGAAAATATTTGTACCTTGCTTAAATTTCTCTTTGGATATTTTTTTTGATCTCGATTCAAATACTTTTAAAATAAGAGGCCGTGGCAGCTCAGTTGGTAGAACGCTCACCTCTGGTGCTAGGGTGAATGGTGAAAGTTTTTGAGAAAAAATATGTATATTAAAGAGTAAAAAGTATGTGACTGGATCCGAGATCGAACCTGGGACCTTTGGGTTACCATCCCAACCCAAAGGTCCCGTGGTTCGATCCACGATCCAGTCACATACTTTTCACTCTTTAATATCAATTCTATTTGTACCTACAAAGGCTGATGTACAGAAAAAAATCGGAAGTTGCCTCCATGTCAACTTTGGACAAAAATATTACTTGCTGATATTCTAGGTCTTATACTTTTCAATTTCTTATACTCTTCGCAATTTCGCAAACGGAGACAAAACAAGTCGAGTCCATTATATCGACAGTACATGCTTGTATTAATTCAACACTTTCCAGTGTCTAGCGTAACTACCACTTTTTTGTGTTAAATCAGGACAGCACACGGTGTTGTCCAGTTTTGACTGTCTCCATCTTGATCGCTTGTTTTCATAGAAAAGGAACATCTTCAACGAATGCGAATTCTGATGGTTAATTGACAAATTGAGAAGTGATTAAACAATACTATAAGTCGTACAGTACCTTTATTTGTGTTTGAGGTTAAGCAACATATTTTTGACACCTATACTGTTTGAATCTAGTGTTTTCTGACTGTCGATTTATACTAGCAAATTACACTGACTTACGTGAATGAGCGAATTAATATATGGCCTATTGAAACAGTGAATAGGCAAACAATTTTCATTAAACTAGTATGTTAAAATTATTACCAAGTATAAAATGTCATCGTACATGAGATAAATGGATGAATTAAATCTTTAAAGAAAGACGTTAAGACACTGAACTTCTAACTCAGCAACCCATGTTCAAATCGCCTTGCAACCCTAACATTTTTCTTTGCTGCTAGTACTGTAATAACACAAAAAGTGGTAGCCACGTTGTTCTATGATTAAGAAGAACTGAATGTAGCATTCGGGAGGTTGTGGGTTCAATCCCAGCAGCCGATCATTCTGACTCAGGCTTTTCAAGGGTTGTGCGTGCTTCAGTCACAACAGGAAAATCTGGGATGGCACCTACAATTTAGGCCCTGGCCAACATCTTCCCACATACTCTACCCTCGCCTATCCTGACTCGAGCCTTAGTGTTTGATGGTTAAAGGTCATAAATAAAAATTCAAATTCAAAACCGTTTATCTTATAGTGACTTGAGGAGGATTCAAAACTTAAGGGAAACCTTGTAACGTTTCTTTAATTTTTTCCATGCCTTAGTTAATACGACATGTGTACAGAATTATCAAATTCTCAGCTGATCTGCACTCACAAATGTCATCATCGTGCTATACATATACAGGGTGGTAAGGTTACGGACCGAAAAACTTCGGGAGGTGATAGTACAGTGAAAAATAAAGAAAAAAAGCCCAGACAACCGGGGGGAAATTCCGAGGCGTTACGGAGCTACAGCCTGCCGAAAGCGTGGGAAAATGAAGTTCAGAGCGGATTATTGCGAAGACGAGAAATCGGAGAGTAGGCGGTTGAGAGTAAATTAGAGGAAG
>JAGDQP010024784.1:0-27572 GCA_022664845.1 Lepisma saccharinum
ATATAGACTAGTGAACACGTGTAAAAGTAACAGACAATCAAAAAAAAAACGAACAATCAATTTCACACATTTAAAAAGTGCGTCTAGTAAAAGTTTTTCACAGATTTTTCCGTCGAAATCCGGAGAGGCATTACGAATTGCATTTAAAATTTGCGATTGCTAAGATCCAAATTATATTAAAACAAGAATCGTAAATTTCAAAACCAATTGATAACCTCTCTAAGGATGTCGACAGGTATGTAGATGAAACAATGCAAGACATAATACAAAAGAAAGGATACAGTTCGTAAAACACGTCTAAAAGTAACAGACAATCAAAAAAAAAAAATGAACAATCAATTTCACACATTTAAAAAGTGCGTCTAGTAAAAGTTTTTCACAGATTTTTCCGTCGAAATCCGGAGAGGCATTACGAATTGAATTTAAAATTTGCGATTGCTAAGATCCAAATTATATTAATAAAACAAGAATCGTAAATTTCAAAACCAATTGATAACCTCTCTGAGGATGTCGACAGGTATGGAGATGAAACAATGGAAGACATAATACAAAAGAAAGGATACAGTTCGTAAAACCCGATTTTTTTTAGAATAGGCAGATGTCATGGAACTTTAGAGCCATTATTTAGAAATTCAGACAAGGTGTGATAGTTCAACTCCTTGATTCTCCAATAGGTGATGACATTTCGCAAGTTTCGCCCCTGAAGAAATTACAAGTGCCTAGTTTAAACCCCCAAAGTTAAAGGTCACGGACCACTATTGTTGCGAAAATGCGAAAAAGGATTATAGTTCTGTTTACATATAGAGATAATACTATATCAACTGATGATGACTTTTCAAAATTTTAGTGGAGCATTGTTGCTTTCCACTGTTCAGCGGCAACAAAGAAGGAACTAAAAACTCTTTTTTTTATGATTTTAACGTATATTTTCTCAGCTAAGCAGCAACACTCCAAAATAAATTCTCCTGAAATTTACAGTTGGTTGTTAAACTAAACTATGTGATATGAAATTTTTTCTGGTCACAATGTTGTCACAGGTGAAAGTTCCTTGAAATTTAAAAATGTCCGAAATTCGCGATATTTAATGGCCATTATCTCGAATCAGCATCACGCTGGGAAAGATCTCATTGCACCTTAGTGTTACTGCAGATGTCTACAAATGTTAAGAAAAGAGAAAACGTTTTTTTTTTATTATCCAAGAAAACAATTCTTAACATATTGTATTTCACTTCTTTGGGGCCAGTAAATCTGAAATCTTTCTGTTTGCTTTCTCGTCCCCCTTGCAAAATGTTTTTTTTTTTCCTAGAAATTTTTACATTTTTTTTATACGAATAGACCAAAACGTGCACTCTTTCATTTTTATCACACCTGATTATTTAAACGAACAGCGTACAGCGACCAGCGAACTGGGTACGAAATGCCTGCTTAATTACACAGAATGGCATTTCCAGTTAGTTTTAATTTCTTCCGAAGAATTATTGCGATATGGCGTATAAATATCACTTTCAAAATAAATAAACACCTGAAATCTTATTCCTTGTGTATTATACAGTATGATTTATTACGAAGTTTTTATATAGACTCGAGCACTAATAAACGTTTCCAGATTTCATCGTATCTCCTTACAATATTCATAAAAGGTTCATAAAATTGCGAAATGTCTCAACCTTTTACCACACGAACATAACATACGCTATTAATTCTTAGTCAATTTAAATAATTTTTCTGCGGCTATAGGTTTCATTCCATTGTATTTTATGTATTATCATTCACAGAGGATTTTGTTTGTTAGGTTCACAATGTATTTGTAGCAAATCGTTTTGTCAAAATGTTACTAAATCGCTTTATTATGATGTCAAATTTGATCTTAATTTACAAATTCGCTACAACTATTGCGCCAGCATGATACTTACTACGCAAATTTGACATTTTGATTGTACTTGCAAGGTTGTAAGAGATTCCATTAGTACGATTCTATTTTGACATGTAGGAAGATAAAACATACACGAAATAATCGTTTAAAATATAACACTTATTATATCAGGATTAGGTCAACAGTTTTGTATTTACGGTAGAAGGACCTGTTTAGCTTTTATGTTGACCTGTTTATTTATATTCAATATGGAGCCGTTGCTGGGCTACTAAAAATATGTTCGTAACAATGAGAAGCGATTTATTGTTTAACCCTATTAAATCACAAAAGTCAAAGAATGGGATTGTTGAGAACACTTTTAACTCAGAATGCAATGTGATACAACTTCGCAGGGTCCTCTCTAATCGTGTAAAATTACCTTAAGATAACAGCACAATTCACCAAAAACTTTCACTAGAACATCCTAGGAAATGCCTGTTTAATTACACACTATCGTATTTTCAGTTAGTTTTAATTTCATTTGAATAATTGTTGCGATCTAGCCAATAAATATCACATTTAACAAAAATAAACATCTCAAATCTAATTGCTTAGGTATTATACAGTTTGATTTATTACGAATTTTTATACAGATTCGAGCACTAATGAACGGTTTCAGATTTCGTCATATCTAATAACAATATTCACAAATACTTACTGTGAAAAGGATCTATAAATCTTTTGAGATTTCCTGACTAAGTTATCGTAAACACATAACATACAAGTTTCATGAAGGAAATAGCAATTAGTTTGAAGAATGCTATTCTTTTTAAATAAGGTAAGATGGCAATAAGGTTCATTCGTTTAGACTTGTTTCCATTAGAGAAATCAAAGGTTGTTCTTTGCTGAATTACTGCGTAACAATAAATAAGTTTGCCACTGCTCTGCTTTTTAATATTTATATTGACTAATGGTTATAGAATAGTGAGTGTTTCGACTATCTTCCTACAAAACAATTATCTGTACTACTTGCATACTTTCACATTAAGCGCCATTCTTACACTATCCTGTCCTTCTATAAACTAAGAGAAGAACATTTGTAATATATTTTTCAAAACACAATTTTAAATGCGAAAACTATTTCAAATTCTTTATCATATTTTAACATCAACAACGTCTAGGGTTAGAAATGTTTAATAGTTGTTCATTTGTCGTAATCAATTAAATGTTGCTGTGGGTTGTTAACATGTTTTAAATAACTTTTGTTTTTAGGGGTATATTCCACTTGTTAAATCGTTAACTGTTTAGCGATTTAACCTGTTTGGCCGTATATTTCATAGCCAAAGGTGTATATTTGTTCATAAAATTGCGAAATGTCTCAACTTTTTACCACACAAACATCACACACGCTATTAATTCTTAGCCCATTTAAATACTTCTTCTGCGCCTATTTGTTTGATTCCATTGTATTTTATGTATTATCATTTACAGATTTTCTTTGTTAGGTTCACAATGTATTTTTAGCAAATTGTTTTGTCAAAATGTTAGTAAGTCACTTTATTATGATGTCATATTTTATCATAATTTACTAATTCGCTATAACTATTGCGCCAGCATGATACTTACTATGAAAATTTGACATTTTGATTGTACTTGCAAGGTTGTAAGAGATTCCATTAGTACGATTCTATTTCCACATGTAGTAAGATAAAACGTACACGAAATAATTGTTAAAAATATAACACTTATTATATCTGGATTAGGTCGACAGTTTTGAATTTACGGTAGAAGGACCTCTTTAGCTTTTATGTTGACCTGTTTATTTATATTCAATATAGAGCCGTTGCTGTGCTACTAACAATATGTTCGTAACAATGAGAAGCGATTTATTGTTTAACACTATTAAATCACAAAAGTCAAAGAATGGGATTGTTGAGAACACTTTTAACTCTGAATGCAATGTGATACTACTTCGCAGGGTCCTTTCTAATCGTGTAAAATTTCTTTAAGATAACAGTACAATTCACCAAAACGTTCACTAGAACAGCGTAGGAAATGTCTAATTACACACTATCGTATTTTCAGTTAGTTTTAATTTCATTTGAATAATTGTTGCGATCTAGCCAATAAATATAACATTTAACAAAAATAAACATCTCAAATCTAATTGCTTGGGTAATATACAGTTTGATTTATTACGACTTTTTTTATAAATTCGAGCACTAATGAACGTTTTCAGATTTCTGGGTATCTCCTAACAATATTCACAAATACATACTGTGAAAAGGATCTATAACTCATTTCAGATTTCAAGACTAAGTTATCGTAAACACATAACATACAAGTTTAATGAAGGAAATAGCAATCAGTTTGAAGAGTGCTATTCTTTTTAAGGAAGGTAAGATGGCAATAATATTCATTCGTTTAGACTTGTTTCCGATAGAGAAACCTATGTTGTTCTTTGCTGAATTATGCGTAACAATAAATAAGTTTGAAACTTCTCTGCTGTTTAATATTTATATTGGCTAATGGTTATAGAAGGGTTAGTGTTTCGACCATCATCCTACAAAACAATTATCTGTACTACTTGCAAACTTTCACATTAAACGCCATTCTTACACCATCCTGTCCTTCTATAAACTAAGAGCAAAACATTTGTAATATATCTTTCAAAACACAATTTTAAATGCGAAACTATTTCAAATTCTTTATAATATTTTAACATCAACAACATCTAGGGTTAGAAATGTTCAGAAGTTGTTCATTTTTCGTAATCAATTAAATGTTGCTGTGGGTTGTTAACATGTTTTAAAATATTTTTTTAGGGTTATATTTCACTTGTTAAATCGGGACTGTTCAGCGATTTAACCTGTTTGGCCGTATATTTCATAGCCAAAGGTGTATATTTGTTCATAAAATTGCGAAATGTCTCAACGTTTTACCACACAAACAACACACTCGCTATTAATTCTTAGCCCATTTAAATACTTTTTCTGCGGCTATTTGTTTGATTCCATTGTATTTTATGTATTATCATTTACAGATTTTGTTTGTTAGGTTCACAATGTATTTTTAGCAAATTGTTTTGTCAAAATGTTAGTAAGTCACTTTATTATGATGTCATATTTTATCTTAATTTACAAATTCGCTTCAACTATTGCGCCAGCATGATACTTACTACGCAAATTTGACATTTTGATTGTACTTGCAAGGTTGTAAGAGATTCCATTAGTACGATTCTATTTCGACATGTAGGAAGATAAAACATACACGAAATAATCGTTTAAAATATAATATTTATTATATCAGAATTAGGTCAACAGTTTGAATTTACGGTAGAGGGACCTCTTTACCTTTTTTGTTGACCTGTTTATTTGTAGGCAATATGAAGCCATTGGTGGGCTACTAAAAATATGTTCGTAACAATGAGAAGCGATTTATTATTTAACACTTAAATCACAAACGTCAAAGAATGGGATTGTTGGGAACATTTTTAACTCTGAAAGCAATGTGATACTACTTCGCAGGGTCCTTTCTAATCGTGTAAAATTTCCTTAAGATAACAGCACAATTCACCAAAAACGTTCACTAGAACATCCTAGGAAATGCCTGTTTAATTACACACTATCGTATTTTAAGTTACTTTTAATTTCTTCCGAATAATTGTTGCGATCTAGCCAATAAATATAACTTTTACCAAAAACAAACATCTCAAATTTAATTGCTTAGCTATTATACAGTTTAATTTATTACGAATTTTTATATAGATTCGAGCACAAATGAACGTTTTCAGATTTCGTCATATCTAATAACAATATTCACAAATACATACTGTGAAAAGGATCTATAACTCATTTCAGATTTCAAGACTAAGTTATCGTAAACACATAACATACAAGTTTCATGAAGGAAATAGCAATTAATTTGAAGAATGCTATTCTTTTTAAGGATTGTAAGATGGCAATAGTATTCATTCGTTTAGACTCGTCGATTTAAGCACTCGGTTCGGTCCTTTATGTGAGCAGAAGCACGATTCAAAGTTGGACAGATATACGGGGATCCATCCACCTTCTCTAATGATGTATATAAAGCAGAAAATTAGCCCTGATATGTATATACAAGGACTTAACTTATGACACATATGAGCATAAGAGTTGACTTTTAAATGCACATTTGTTTAGAAATATAAAATATTGTAAAAGTATTACTCGGTCAATTTAATGAATCCTACAGTAATACATTCAAAATGTTTGTCAAAGGGGTTATGTTTTTAGTTGATCAATAAAGTTGAGTTCTTCTAAGCACAAACTCAACTAGAGATACAGAAAATACAACAAAAAAACTAATTAACTTCAGGTCTCCGTACTTGAAACCATTAATTTATTTTTTGTGTTACTTTTAAAAATCACATTTATACTATTCGCCGACGCTCACATTGTTAAATGATTATTGAAGTATTTAAAACGTTCGCTCTTCTTACAAAAATACATTAACAAAATTAACATTTTTCTTAGACTCCACCTCTCATTTTTACTTGAATTACGGAACTTTTCACAGCCTCAGACAAAGACGCCTAAATGCCGAGAACCAATTGAAAAAATATCTCGTGTACAAGGGGCGCTAATGCTAATGTTTCATAAGCATCGCCATGAGCACTATAAGGAACGAGAATTGAACCTAAATAAAATAGAAGTACTTTTTGTGCGACTGTAGATCTATTTTTATTTTAGAGTATATATCCTAAAAATACAAGCGAGAGATTGAAACATTACGTTACCCACTTTTGTTATTATTACTACCATTACGTATATGTATTATTGCAGAATATATTCTAAAATAAATTTTAAAAAGTTTAAACATCTTCTCTAAACTATAGATAAGGCTAGTCACTCTATAAACTATTAAATAATATATGCTAAAAGATACATACAGTGGTATAGAAAGTTTCACATTTGGTCTAAGACGGAACGGATCATACCTGGGACCTGTTAAGGTTAAAAATAGTAAAAGTTTGAAACTGGTTTTAGTGTAACACGTAGATCTGTACACTCTAAGAAGTATTGGAATATTTTAATTTTTTTGTGATTTTAAAACACATTTTACACATCCATAAGAACAATCACTAAAGGCACTATTGAAGCTTAATATCTGAAAGTTGGCCATGTTTCCTTCATATTGGATCTGAATAAAACTATTTAACACTTTAAAAGGTATTCCAATTCTAACTTGTACAACTTTTATTGGGTTCCATTATTTAATGTATAAATCCATATTTTCTGCAAGAAGTGTGGACACATTTGTCAACCAATTTATGTTATAATGCATTAAATAAATGATTCATCGATTGCTAAGTTTAGCAAATATAATGAGTAATTTTCTTATAAAACATGCACAATTCTCAACATTCCTGAGTGGATTTTCAATCGTTTTACTTACCATTCTATAAATTTAAAACCATAGATGTTGAATCTCTGAAGCGTCTCGCTTAAGACGATTCTCAAGAATACTTTCATCGTATTAATGATTGGAATGACTTGTAAAGTATGGTCTACTCCTAATTTATTTCAAAACGAATCAAATATGCCTAAGATTCCATTTTCAAGATACTTTTTTTCACACGGTCCTTTAAACGAATGAATTAATTTCATTTATCTACCCGCTAACCAAGAATGCGTTATACATCCTTAGTATTTGTATTAAGCAAGATTGTATAAGTTCTTATGAATTATAAGTTATATCAAACAACAGTAAAATTTATTATATATATTTTAATAACGTGAAATTTTTAAGACTGAACATTTTGGAGTGATATTATTTATTAATAACTTCGGCCCCTTTCGATTACATTGCCTGTTAAATATCTTAAAACACTCCAGCGCTTCAGCAATTTTAAAGTCATAAACCTGGAGACTGGCCAAAACTATTAAATTAATACATGGAATGAGGTATGATAGCAAACAGATGTGTGTCAAGAATTACGTTTGCTGTACAATTGTTGAACTTAGTAGAAAACATACAGCGTTATATTTCACCAGCTCATTGTTTGTTTTTAAAGCCAGGTTAAGAGGAACTTATTTTAACACACTATTAGCTTTCTATTTTCCTAAAGATGAAAGTACTGGGATATTAATATCCCGTGTAAATACTTAAGATGATTTTAAGCTATATTTATTGAAAGATTAGTTCTACTTATTATGGAGTCAAAATTATGTTAGGGTTTTTTTTTCGTTACTAGATGTCTTAAATTTTGCTACACAGCTTTTACACTCACACGATCGTTCGCCTGTGTGGATTATCATGTTTTCTTTCAAACTACTGGATCGGGTAAATTTAGATGAACAGCATTTACAGTAAAAGTTTTTTCTCCTCTGTGGATTCTCATATGCCTTTTACATTAGTGGGAGGCTTTCAGGTTAGCTCCACATCTTTAACAGTCAACTGGCCTTTCGTCTGTGTGGATTCTCATGTGTTTCAAATAACCGGATCGGGTACATTTTGCTCCACAGCTTTTATATTCAAACGGTCGTTCCCCTGTGTGGATTCTCATGTGTTGTTTCAAATCACGAGATCGAGTAAATTTACATCCACAACTTTTACACACAAACGGTCTTTCGCCTGTGTGGATTCTCATGTGTTGCTTCAAATTACAAGATCGAGTAAATTTAGAGCCACAGCTTTTACACTCAAACGGTCTTTCGCCTGTGTGGATTAACAAGTGTCTTTTCAAGTGATACGATCTCCTAAAATTAGCTCCACAGCTTTTACACTCAAACGGTCTCTCGCCTGCGTGGATTCTCATGTTTACTTTCAAGTTATACGATTCCGCACAATTAGCTCCAGTTGTTTTACAATCGAAAAACCTGTTGCTTTGGCGTATTCTCATTTGCCGTGTCAAACTTTCGGATTTTACAGAGTCGTGCGGGCATGTATCAGACCGAGCTGTTTCTTCAACAGGAGATGGTTTCTTTATACCTATAGATTGTTCGTTAATATTTAATGATGTTTGTAAAAGGGACAAATTTAACATTTTGTCGGTGTCTTGTTGCTTTATGCTACTACTAGTTATATCATCAACACATGATATAGTTTTTGGTCTATTTTCTATATCCGACGAAAGCAAGTCTGGGAAGTGCGAGATGACATTTGATATTAAGTCCGAAGATAACTGATCTAAACGTTTGTCCTCTTTACATCTGAATTTAGTGTCACTGTAGGTCTTACTAGAATCCTGAAAAAAATATATTTAGGAAATATCTAAGTAAACCACACCTGTAGGCACTGCAGTCAAATAAAATGTAGCGCATGATATTTAATTTAAAATTGATTAAAATGAATTATTACAGACTACTAAATTATTAAATCTGTCCTAGGATAAATTCGACGTTGACATATTTTATAAATATATATTATGGATTAAACAAGAATAATTGTACAGAACAAGGTAAACACTAAACCTTTAAAACAGAATTGAAACTAAGATGGTATATGGTGATTTGTTCTTTTTCTAATGAACTAGAACTATTTCCTTCTAGTTTTGAAACATGGAATTTTCCAGTTGTTTCATATGCTAGGATACACAACGGAATATATAACGAGATTTGGATTCACATATATTCTGATAAAAGATTTCCTGTCCTAAGGATCACAGATGAGACACTGACCTGTATATTTTTTGTTTTCAAATATATACTAGAGCTTAAGAGAAGTAAACATGTTTTCTTACAGTATCGACAGTCCATATTTTATTACATCATAATAAAGTAAAGTAAGAAATAATCATTACTCAGAGATTTTTAAAAAAATATTTAGAATAGAATTAGGAATATTTAAAATAGGATTCATCGCTTAATTTCACTACAAGTATATCTGCAGTATTGTCTGTATAAGACCCAGTTGTAGAATCTCGCTCTTAAACAAAAACAATCAATTAGGCACATGGAAACGTGATTAATAGTTATCGTAATCAATAATCTCACAGGGGAGTAAGACTCTCATAGCGTATCTGATTTACAGATAATCAGAACAGTAAAACTTAACAATATAAAAAGTTTATGTTTGTTTACTATTTCTTCTTTTGCAGTATATTACCATAAACACAAATACTCCTGATATGCATTAAACCTTTTTCATTTTCTAACTTACAAAAGTCAATTGAACGATATACATAAATGGGCATATAGTAAGCTTTAACATTTCATATAGTATGTATGTTTTTCCGTAGACCGCTTCCATGAACCTAATATTCAAAATACTCCGAAGCAAAATATAGAATATAATAACTAGCTATTTTTTCTTGTGTACTCATGTTATGAACGCTCGTTTCCACCCTACATAACTTCGCAACCATTAACCTGTCATCGCGTTGGAGTCACTCAACAACGAATTGAAAAGAGGCCCTTTTTATGTCTTATCTACCTCTCTTTTGTTGGCCTTATAACACAGCTGAATTAAGTAGTAACAGTATAGGGGATATTAGATTTCAGTGTTAAAATAAAAAAATATCTTATTATTATCATAAGTTTACTTTTTTAAAAGCAAAGAAAGTATATTCATGTATAATGTTTCTGAGTAGATGGATATTCAGTGCAAAATTAATTATACGGTTTCGAATATAATCCTTATAGGCGAGGTACAAATAATTACATACCATAAAGAAATCCAAAACAAGATAGTTTATGTAAAGTTACCAATAACATACGTTAAGACATCCAAGTTCTAAGCATGGGATACTATAAAGTTAAGGAAATAAATTTTGAAATCTGATCGCGTTTGTGTTTAGAATGCATTTTTTTTGTTTACAATTTTCATTAACCATTCTATTTATTGTATTTTCGCTCCAAGTTTCACCTAATGTTGAATGAAAATCAAGTGGAATCTACCGAATATTTTAATTTTTACTTTGAATTAATCGGATGTCGGTTGAAAACTGCAAAAACATATAGAAGTGCACTAGGTGTAAAATCTTAAAATCTTGCTTTTATACAAAATTAATAAATAATATTTGTGAAACCACTCACCTGAGAAGGACACTTTTGCTGTTCCAAACATTTTGGGGAATCAGTTAATGCGTTTCTGCAATTCTTTTCTTCCTTTATTTCTTGGGAGCTCTGTGAGGACTCTCCATGCTTTTTAGTTTCATCAGAGTTGCCAAAACACTTTTGTAACTGTTTAATAACTTCAATCGATAAGTCAATTTCGTCGTATCTTAATCCCTGTAAAATTTTATCTCCATTATTATCAGTATTAGATGAACTGAATGGGTATTATAGATAAATCGAATTGTACGTAAGAAATGTCTAAAATATGAGATATAGCAACATTTATCTCACATTTTTTAAAGTTTTTTTTAAATCTACGATCAATCGAGACAAAGCTCAGACGGAATAATCAGTTGAAAATCAATCTAGACCGTTTTAAGCATTCCTTACAATTGACAAGTAATGCAGGAAAACGTATGACACAAATAAATATGTACTTAAATTATAATATTGCATCAATAGAAAAAATTTAAATAACTCAACAATTAAACATATTTACAACTTCATTCACCTCTAAAAGTACTACTGTCATTTATTGGACAGAAATATGTACTTTTGCTTCATGTGAAGTAGTACACAATTATACGGAAATATACTAGAACAACTCTCCACAAATCCAAGGACTACGAAACTACTTACTTCACGAAATCCTTCTAAAACAAATTAAAGAGCCTAGAAAATACATGTTTGGGAACAACTCACCTGCGAAAGAGGCTTTCCACGTTCACTTAATACAATATCAGATTCTTTCTCTTGCTTTACATCTGGGTGAATATCTGATAACTCTCCAACACTTCCACTTCCATCAGCATTGACTAAAACCTTTTGTAATTGTTTTACAATTTCTATCGAAAGATCAAGTTCATCGGAGCTTAACTCTTGAATAAGTATATCTAGATTGCTCTCAGCCATTGATTCACTGGAAGTGCATTGCTACAATACAAAATATTACAATTACAAAGAAATGGAGTTGCAATGCAGTGTATAACCCATAACTTAAGACTGCTATTACATAGGCAAACTCCAGGGCTATAATTCAAGAAAGATAATAATTATACGCTAACGTAAGATGCGTTTTTAAGAATTAAAGTGCTCTTCATCACCTTCAAAGAAAGTTGCGTTATTTAAACTTAACTGTATAATTACCACGGTAAACGCTTACACACGACGCTGAGAACTTTAAGAGAACATTAAATACAAAATTAAATATTTAAAAGACGTGGCCTTATCTGAGTAAACGAAAAGCTTTATACCAGGTTGTTCACTTTTAGCCTAGTAGCAAGTACATGACGTACTTACAAATCAGTTCCAAAAAATACAGCCATGGGAAACGATGATAGGTGGACACATACAGTATTTACTTTTTGTCGTCTTGGGAGATGTTTTTTTTTACCTGCAGTTGTATACGATGCACATCTACGAAAGAAACGCATGTTGTCAGATGGTTGAATGTGCGATTCAGTTTATTTGTTCTCTATTACCGATCTGGCAAACAGTGCGAAATATGATCCACGAGTAAATAATTATGGTCATTTCACTAAATACTTATACAGGATGTGATTACTTTAAACAAAACCGGGAGTTTAATAAAACACAGTGAAGCTATTTTGCTAC
Source organism: Lepisma saccharinum (assembly GCA_022664845.1). Lineage (NCBI taxonomy): Eukaryota > Metazoa > Arthropoda > Insecta > Zygentoma > Lepismatidae > Lepisma > Lepisma saccharinum. Next base: position 12,505 of record JAGDQP010024784.1, read on the forward strand.
TGAACTATACTTAACGTGTTAAGATTATTTCCAATACTTGCAAAACTGTACATATTTTACTAGCGAAGCGTTATTATAAACAAAACTTCAATTACATAGTTAAGGACAGGCCTCGTACTTCTAGTTGGGATTTCATTTTTTTTTTAAATTTTTATGTAATGGCCTTTAGGTATCTAAGTCTCAGAACATTAACATTTTAACATTTTCTTCTTCAAAACAGATAAACTATTGTTGCCACCCCAAGCAAACACTTGGTCCTCTTCATGTCCAGATACTGAACCGGCTGAGACCAGATGTTGCCTCCACTGTCAAATATTGCATATGTAAATCCACGGGTTACGTGCTAATAAGTTATATTTTCGTGTCACAAACTTTAGAATGACTGTTTTAGAAATCTGAAAATTATATTTAAAATTATGAATCATTTGTCCCCATCCCAATTAAATGCACACTGTGGATAAATGGCATACCAGATAGTGACTTCCCTAGCAACAATAACAGGTAACAATACTTTTCTTCAAGAGAAAATTTTCTACAATAGTTATATTACAGCAATAAATAAGTGGAAAGTGACCAAAGTATAGGCTTCTGCTTATCAAATTTTGGTAGGTTAATTTGGTAACTTAAAACAGCCTTCTTGAAATTATCACTTTAGCCACATGTAACTAAAGTGAGGTGTATCGTGTGCAGAAGTGAAAAAGAAACAAATAAGTAACGCAGCGGGAACAGCATCAATTTCGCTAAATCATTTTTCCCTTATTTTTTTAAATCATGATAGAGCCAGACCATCTCGATAAACAAGTTTCAGGGAGGATTTGCCTTATCCAGATTTTCGTTTTGTACGGGTCCAAATTTTCCGTGGTTCAATATTAGTATTCATATGAAATGTACATTATTATTGCTAAAATTATACTTGTTTTACAAAGAAATTGGGATTTCGGACTGGGACCAAATTACTCGGTTTCCTTCCCTTAGTTACACCACTCAGTATCAGTTAGATTCGCATTCGTTTATCGTGCTGTGTAAATAAAAACTTCATGTTACGAACAAATTATGATCATTACCTGGGCAAAGTCTTCAACACTGTTTGAGGTTATATCATTGAAAAAGTAATTAGGTTGATCATTGAATAGTGCTGAACTAAGATAATTTTTACGACAATAAGCATATGTTTATTATAGTGAAGGAACTGTGTACATATCCCATTGTCTCCATTAAAAAGTAAAAGAATAGACTCGTATGAGCGAACAAAAGTAAATGATGCATGTTAAAAGATAGCACATAGACCTTCGTTCGGGCAGACGCCTCAATTATTAAAGCGGGCGGTTTGGATTTTGACTGAATAATTATTTTATCAATATTTTAATTCTGCCAGCTGTATAAAATTAATTAGACTGCACTTCTTTAACATATATTAGTAATACAATTATTTGATAACTCAAATTCTAGCAGTTTCATCTCACCGTATCATTAAATGCATAGTGTAAAAAACTATGAAATACTACATTATTTTTCACACAAAAAATTCCCACTACAGATTATATGTATTCTATCACACGAGGGGTCGTACGAGGTATTCTATAGTATAATGCAGTTTCAACTTAAAAGTATAAAGTGAAAATTAAATGCACTATAAAGTAGCATTGACATAACTAATATCATACGAAATTACTCACCTGTTTCTCAGATTTCAAGTTATTTAAAGACACGGAATGATGGTTCAATACACCCTCGGATTCTTTCTCTTGTTTTATCTCTTTTTCAGTATCCGTGCATTCTTCTTCAGTTTCTCTTTGATTCGCGTCCGTTAATGCCCTTTGTAATTGCTTAACGATTTCTATCGATGAAACAATTTCGTCGTAACTTAATGTCTTTATAAATTCATCCTTATCGTCCTGTGTATCTGTACAAATTGAAGTACATGGCTGAAATACAAAAAAAAGTGTTGAAAGAATTATTATTAAGAGAACACCAGGTTGATTTGTTAAAATATCATGCATTAACTTGAGAGTTATTGTGGACATTGAAAATTAAAAATAACGATTTACGATCAAAATCTGGGTTCGTGGGCTGCATTTTAATTATTTAATGCCTTCTAACACTTCATTAATGATACACAATTTTGAAAATTATTAAACTGAACAGGTGAAGAAGAAAGGTTGTTTTATTCTAGTTAGTGAAAGAACTAATGTTCTGCTTAAAATACTTGAAATATACAAGATTTACGTACCGGTTGCTACACGTAAATTCTCTACGTTAACAAATATTATATACAAGACAAACTATTATTTTCTTGGATCTAGACATGCTAAACGAACGGTGTTCATTAACTGGCAATGGACGAATTAATTTAATAATTACACAGTACAAAGAGAGAAGGGTGGTTTCACTCACAACTCGTACTATAAAATGACAGATTACCGCTAGAAGAAGTCAAATGCAAGAGCGCAAACAATCCGCAAGTTATAATGACCTTAGGATTTAAAAGCTAATGCGTTAAAGTTATGCTCCATCCTTCTGTCGGCAACTATCAACTCAGAAACTACTAGGGCTAGAAAAGTGCTTGCAGTGTAGTTGGAAAGTTTTTTATTGAGACAATCTCAAACCCGTTTAATTACCGGGACGGTGCTTGATATTGCGTTCTCAGTTAATTCTCAGCACAATATATAAATATATCATGACAACAAATTTATTTGTTTATTAGAACAGAGATTTATATTTTAATGATTATAAGAATCTAGGACAAAAATAGCTGAGCTCTTGTTAACCATGTTATACTAAGAATGCCGTTGTTATTCATTAGGTAAATTTGCAAGAATCAAATCAACTAGAAAGATGTGAAATAGTCTGAAACGGACGAATTTACCACGACTTAAATAATTGCAAACTGTTCTACTTAAAAATACAACACTGCCCGATTGTCATTAAATTTAATGAAGCACATTATATATGCAAGCGGATTAAAAGAAAGATACTACTGAGTCGGAGCAGCCTGGATAAGTTGATTAGTGGAAAGTGGACTCTTTGAGATGCCTAAAGTTTAGCTTACATTTTAAGGAGGAAGTAGCCGAGATTTGCATCCACAAAACAAATCTAGAACTCATGACTACCCGGTAAAGATATAAAGCTGTCCCCTGTGTAAATGGCGCATCGGGGTGTGGATGTAGTGCTAAATATTTTCTTAAGTTACAAGGTGATGTGTTTCAGTCTCACGATCGATTGTATTTAACTTCCCAAGGTGTCCAGGAGTATTAAAGACACTTTGGTACCCAATTTCATAAGAGGCTCAATGCAACTCAGAGTGACAGGCATGAGAACGCTGCGAGAAAATTCCCCATCACCCTGAATGGAATTTAAACCCAGGCTGCCCAAATCGTGCTAAAATCATGTTTTAATAAAAAAGATTTTGTTTCAAGCCAAATCCCCATTATACTATCAGTGTCAATTAATGATTTTGAACAAAACTATGATGTGTTTTTATTGTTCATATGTTTTCTTACTAATAAGCTCTTGTATAGGAATTTAAATAACATCAAAGTTTGTTTCGTATAAGTTTAATGAAAATACATCATAGATGAATTCAAAATTATTGACACTAATAGTATAATGTATGTATGTATCATCTTTAAAACAAAATCTTTACAATTAATATGCTTTTTCAACACGTACCTGTTAGTCCGCAATTAGATTCGTTTCATGGATGAGGATCACGACAAAATCTTTTTTAAAATTAGAAGTAAATATGATGTATCACCAAGTCCCCCAAGGTAGAGAACTGTCCCCTTCTATACTGAATATTTTGCATTATATGAATGACGAATGTGTTTACTTAAATACTTAGAACTTAACAATTACTGGCATTGAAGAAGGAGGTGCTCGGTGAAGAAATTTTATATCCTGAATTACAGAAATTGTTCAGAAAAAAAGGACCGAAATATACAACTATATTGTAAAGAGATTGATGTAAATAACCACAATGAAATGAATGTTGAAAATACAGGAAGAAACATTTTTCCTAATTCTTGGGTCAGTTTGAATAACATTCTTTACTCTTCCAGGCCCCAGAAATTATATGAGGATTAATGAAATAGTCTAAGTGTTCGCTCTTGCTAGAAATATTCATGTAACATAATGTTTAATAGATCTCCCTTCTGACAATATTTGCTTGAGTTATGGGAACTTTTATCAGCCTGACATAAAGATGTACAAATGGCGAAATATGTAACTCATGTACAAGAGCCTTAATGAGATAAACGAAAACGTAATGTAAAAGGAAACTTTGTTTTACATTTTAGCGTAAATAAATTTAGTTTTACTAATTTGAAAACGGAAATGCATAAGATTTGGTAAGTATTGAAATCTTGCGAGGATAAAGTAACAAAACCGATTTCGTCAATAAAACCAGTATTTTGCCGCGCCATTTTTCTTTCTCGTTATTTTCCCCCAAATCCGTTTTTTTTTTTATATTTGTACATAAGAGCCAAAACTACTGAAGGGACTCAGGTATATAAATCACGGTGATTTATATGCATTTCAATGTCAATAAAACACAAAAGCATCCAAATATGTGTTTGTAGGTTATAAAGTTTATTAACCAGTACCCTTCAAATTCTAAAGAATAAAATTAAGGACGTATGCATTTAATATGTAAATACTTTTAAAAAATAGACACTCCCGTAGGGTACTTTAAGTATCCCTTAGCATTCAATTAGGACTACTATGCCTCGTTCGAAGTCCAACAGTGCATGCCTTCCTCAACTCTACCCCAGCGCTGATGAGCCTATATAAAAGGATGTTGAAAAGCCAGTCACCGCTTGAAAGAACACGTAACATGTATAGGTGTACCTAAATACAATTGATCACTGCCTTCAGGTTCGATGAATTATATCGTTAATGTTAAATTCCGCGTTATTTAAATATAGTTTGCATCCGATAATGTTTATGGTGACTTTGTACTCGCCTAAACATTACAACGGGAAGGATTATCTACTTTATTAAATTTTATATTTACGCGCTTTTCAGCCTGTTTAGCTGTGGTGAAAAATACATGCCTCATACCCGCATTACATAAGTCTATCATTTTAGCTTGCTCACAACAATAAAAAACATGCGTAGTTCAAAGAGGGCAAAATCAGTTATAACTTTAGAAACAAAAGATAAAGGATGTAAAAGTTGATTTGTAGCATCAACGGGGACATTATCATCATTATTTATATTAAATAAATAGTACTAAATATCCTCAATATTTAATATTTGTTACAGAAACATAGATGGTTATATCGATCTTTGTTCAAACCGATAGTATTGAATGTAGAGAGAGATAAATCTAACTTTAGCTTGAAGTAATTTGAAAAGAGGATGGTTGTAGTAGTTTTATACTACTCTACTGTATAATATACATATTTATTGCGTGCATTTCAACTTCCATGTTCTCATTACAAAACTAAAACAAACAAATACTCATGCATACACACCACAGAACTGAAATCATAAATGCAAAGTAAAAGGGAATTCACTTTAAATTTGTATAGATGAAAATAATATTACCTGATTATCATCAATTTCAACCTTCTCCTTTTTCACATCTATTAGTTGTTGCATAGCTTTGTACTCGTCTCCATTTGAAGCCATCACTGTGTTTATTAATTTAATTTATTAAGGACAGACAACAAGAAATGCAGAAGTACTGTTTAAGGAGGTATACAAATCATCCATCCATAGGTCTCAATCTAGATCTTTTCAAGTTACTAGAAATAGCTTATTTGTTTATGGCTCCACATTATTTAGTAAATCTGGAACCGAAAAAGATTCTCCCTGAAACATGAATGAGAAGCAACAAAGTTACTTTTCATCAATAGTGAGTCATCATATGTATGCGGCAAAACCACATTTTTAGTTTGATACGGTAATAAACATTTAGGATCACAGTTGTAAGAGAACAACAATATCCGGCCTCTTTCTACACTTTTAAGTGCTACTGACTTACCTGATTTTTAATGATACAAACACTAGTTTAAAAAAAAACACGAAAAAGGTGAACGCCGAAAAAAACAGGAAAAGTAACGTTTTTTTTTGTGCTACTTTGGAAAAGAACCTTTTTACTATTACGTGGTCCCTGACAACATTTTATGTTCAATGAAATAGTTAACAATTTAGCTGATGTTCAAAACATATAACTGGAAAAAAATTCACAACAGGACTGCCTCTGACAAAGTTTTGAAATATTATGTGTTTTATCAGCCTGAGCCGAAGATGCCTAAGAGCCAAGTGTGGGCAGAAAGTTTCTCTTTTGTACTTTTGTACATGATATATATTGCATTCCTAAAGTATTTTCTTTGTACATTTATTAACGTAAGAAACTTTAATTGTACTGAACCAAAACAACAAATGAAGTAGGTGTGTTAAGTAGTGAATATTGGTGGTGAAGGCAAAAAAATGCCGTCAATGAAACCAAGTGTTTTCTTGCTTCTTGGGAAAATACCAATTTTTCCTGTTTTTCCGAACATTTTCGTTTTTTTCCCCGGCCTTTAAAACTCAAATTTTGGCATGTGATTCTTTACAATATATAGAAATAAGACCATTAGGAGGACTACGTAAAGTTTCATATATTGCTTTCAATCTGAGAGACGCAAGCTTGTAATTCAGTTGGGAAGAAAAATCAATAAGAAAAAAATCATTGACGTCGTCTTCTGAATACGAACGGACATATACATGAGTGTAAATATAACATTTAAGCTGACATGAAGATACAAGCATATAATAAATGGCACACAATCGTTCGCCATTAAACACATATAATACGAACAATAAAGCTAACGGAAGAATAGAATATACGAAAGCAATAAAATCTAGTACATTTCAAAACAGAATATTGCAAGAGATTTACTCGATCAAACAAGCCAATTAATAGTTATAGAAAAAATCCAAGTCTAAGTAAACTCAATTTAATGGATTCTCAAGTAATATGTTTAAAATATGTTTGTAAAAATAATTAAATTTTAATCGAATTGTATTGACCTTCTTTTGTCTATAGACCCTCAACTGGAAATGCAAAGAAAGCGAAAACTGAATTCGTATTTAACTTCATTCTCGGTACTAGTAATATGAAAGAAAAAGGTTTTTTTATACCTGTCTTTCTTCTTTGGAAAATAACGTTTTATTTTCGACTTGCGGACCTTCAGATAGTTTGAATTTCGTGATATGGATAAAACTTTCTCTCTTGTCACAAATATACATTACGAAAATAATGTGTTTATTCGGACTCGCTGTGACAATTTTATTTGAATTATTATACAATATAATTCAGCCTGAAATAAAGATGGCATTACTATAGTATTGACGGACCAATTTTAAAATCACTAAAACTAAACCAAAACAACTTAGAACACAAACATTACGTGTTAATGGAAGGCGAGCGGTTTATGAATTTTTTTTTTTTTGCACTTTTCGTAGATTATCTAAAATTAGTGACCATACGAACGTGGACGTTAGGTGCGGTCATGTAACTTTACCAAATATATTTTTATATGTTCACTTTTATTATTAATAATTCCCTCTTTGCATTTTTCGTAAATTATCTTAAATCACTGAACATCTGAACGTGGAGGTTAGGTGCGGTCATGTATCTTTACAAAATATATTTTGACACATATTCACATTTACCTTAAGCACACAGGAGTTTCAACTCTCTCAATTTGCATTAGAATGTCGTGTACAATTGTTTCGAGGCCTTATCCTTTCCTTACAGAAATACTCTGCTAAATAACCTTAAATATGCACTTTACTTCGTCATTTCTATACGATTCAATAACACTAATGCAAGAAATGTCATAACCATCACAAAGACGCGCTATTTCAACACTGCCTTACAGCCCTCCACATGACAACTGTAACTATAAGCAAAATAGTTCATACCGCCACAACATACAGTGCGTCCTAAAACATCCTAAAAACACTCATAGGTACGGCCTGGGGATTAGAAAGCTTCGACTATCTTCGGACTAGGGACCTTCGGGAAACCTCGCAGTCCTTCTCTGTCTGCTCTTACAGATCCAGGCGTTCAGATACGCGTTTCATGATTGATGAAATAGTTAAAATGTTTTACTTGTATTATTTAACTTGGTACTTGCTAGATTTTTGGTACATTTATTTTACAGTAAAGTTTTTTTTTTAATTTCGGTTTCTCCCTGGCCATCACTAATTTCTTTATCCCCTCACCAAAACAATATACCCAGATATTTCTTCTTAAAGCATTTATATATATGCTTTCGCCCACGCTCACTTATAAAGGGGTTCCGAATTCGAACCCTCTGGAACCCACTTCTACTGAATGCCCCGTCTTTGGGACACCATGTTTTCTCATCCAATTAAACGCATGCGGATTCGAACCCTACAGAACCCACTTTTGCTGAAGGTCCCGTCTTTGGAACCCCGTTTTTGCATCCAATTGAAGGCAATAGTAAACCATTATCGGTTTACCTTGCCTAGGGTCCTTCTGGTCAATTTCGTCGCCTTCTGCCACACAAATAAAATCCTTAAAACTGGTTTGTGACTACAACAGCCTGTAATTCACTGCTCCGACTCGAAAATTAATACATTGTACTAATATTAATAATATAACCAAACCATTAAATTGCATTTTAGAAATTAAATACACACTTCTTCGTGAATAATTCGTACTCAAAGTAAATAAAAATGTTTATGCATGAATGACTAAACATAAAATCATGGGCGCGTTACTTGAAGAATTTGTAAAGTGACTGTACATGAGAGCTCGCTCCATGCATTTCTTTTTAGTCATGCATAAACAAAATATTTTTTTTTTTTGCTTTTTAGTACGAATTGTTTAAGAAATGTATGTCTTTGAAAATGTTTTTTCCATCCCCCCCAAAATCCTAAAGATTTATGCAACCAGTTAAACGCCACAGCGTTGTTGGTTAGTGTTTATGAGTACTATTTAAAATAAATATATTAAACTATGCTTTTAAAATATATAAATATGCATAAATAAATGAAAGTAACAATAGAGTATACCCACATAGCAAAATGTCGTCCCAGGAATATCTGACGGATCTCCTGGCAAGATATCAGGACGTCCTGTTTAAGTCCCATTTACATCCATGGGACGTATAGTTATAATTAATCCTTCATATAGTTATAATTAATTAAATAATAATAATAGTAAACTCGATTTAATTTATAGAAATTCCAGGTAGGTAATCCAGCACGGCTTTCAGGGGGACCTCCATACGGGATGAACTGTTTGTGTTGCCCACAGAGTCATACCACGGACGCCCTTAGGACGGGAGCTTGAGACTTCTGACGTTAATGGGATCTAAATGGGACGTCCCAGGGATGTACTCTGCTATGTGGGTAACGTCGCTGTGCAAATTTTCATCACTGTATGACGTCAGGAAATGAGCAAAATTAACGTAACAAAATTTGGGGACACCGCGAACCATTGTGAACTAAAGGAAAAAACGTAAAAATCGCTACTGGTTACGTTCGAAGACTTTGGAATGCAATTAGGGAGATCCTTCAAATTCTGATTTGCTTGTAAAATTAGAATAATTTTAAACATTATCATACATGTTTATACACATTTCATTTTCAGATAAACCATAGATCCTTCTCAAAAGTTCAGGACTATTCCCGAAAGATTGTATCTGACTGGAATGGTAAAAAAGCTAAGACCTTGCTTCTACCTCTCTCGCACAAAAGCAAATGCAGTACTTTCAACGATAAAAGCCGACTGCGGTATTTATTTGGTTTGCCAGCGTCCCAGGGTCGCGAGTTCTAGTCCCTCTTGAAATGGATAATTGAGCATTTTAACAAGCATTGCGAGTATGGAGTTTAAATTCCCATACCTCCCCATTGCCGTTCCTAAGTCCACGACATTAGGCCCTACAACATGAAAGCCTGGGCACTATCCGATCGGCCAGAAATTGCTCATTTCATCTCATTCTTTCTTGCTGAATGGAGCTTTCCCTTGTTTCTACATTTCTTCGAAAAAGGAAGCAGTAAATCAGTGACTATTTGACCCTTCCACTCAATATATGGTTTTCATGGTAACGTGGATATTGTCAACTACACTTCGATGAGAGGAAGGAACAACTTTTTGTCATCATTCTCAGTCTTCTCAAGCTAAGTGTTGTGAAAGCTGTATGTTCTTGTGTTATTTACATATAAAGAGCACGAAAAAAAAAACGGAAATCCATTGAAAACAAAATGGAGTTGGAACCAGAGCTGAAAGTTTTGGCCCGGTTCTGACACGGTGAGCCGATTTCTGGTCGGTGAAACTTAAGTCAAAGCAGAGTTTCATTGCATTTGAACCGAGTTTCTTTCAGGGATTACCTGGACTACAGAGCACGGAAATACGACGCCAAAAATTCCTAGTTCATTAAATTACCAGTCCAGTTTCGGATGGGGTCAGCTATGTTGGGCTCAGGCCGGGTTACCGGAAGTGACCCGGTTTCAGCTGTGGTTATAACTCCTAATAAGTATTAAACAATGACATCCACCTGCAACGAAAATTGCATTGCGAGAAATTAATTTTCTGGACTCGCCCTGGCTTTCTGCAATTTTCATTTGTCCATTTTATGACCGACCTTTTTCCGTTAAATCTTTTCTCCGTTTCCAACAGAAAACAAAATAGCTTTCCCATTCTCTCGGACAATATTCCCGAAGTTCACTGTGCTAACCGCAAGACCTTCACGAAAAGAATATAATTTCCTGAACATTATATTCCCCTCTTTCCCCGTACATTCTACAGTTGTGCTGCATCCATCCCTCCGTTCCCTTCGCAAAACAAATACTGTAGATATTGCATTTTCGAAGTTTCCCGAAGTCGCCCTCTTCCGGAGATAGCCGATGTCTGCTCATTCTACAGCCCATAGCTATGTCTTAAAAACACACTACAAAAATATTATTATTCACTTATAATGTACCCACATTACTATTTTGCTCCCAATTACTCACAAACGTCACACAATTGTCTCAATTCATCCTCTAAATTTCTAAAAATTGGTCTGTCACTACTATAGTTAACCTATAAAGATATCCAAAGGCCATGAATCAACGGAACCTTGAGCTCGTGTACAAGGGCGCTAATAAAATCAATGTATTTGGCATTCTAAACAAAGTTTGCCGTATAGCTACTATCACAAGAATATCTGATGTAACTAAATTGAAACGACAAATGCATAAAATATTCTAAATTCTGAATTTTTGGGATACAAAAAATGGAAACCTCACTTAAAGGAAGTCTACATTTTTGTGACACATGATTTCATACATATTTAACTTGTTGAAGTCACGTTGCGCAGTAGGTATAAATCAGAATACCGCACTGTTTTAAAGACTACAAACAAGAAAAATAAACGATTTATGGGCTCTAGTTGCTGTGTCAACGTGGAGACTTGAATTACCTGGGGTGAGTATATTAGACAGATGGCACTCGGTCAGACAGTCTAGCACACAATGCAGCTTATTATACTAGAAGAAAAAAGCGTTTGTTACACTGTGCAGTATATTTTTTTTTTTCTATAGAAATACAAGATATTCCAGCGATGTACCAACCAACCTTTCCTTTGAATGCATCTTGTTAACTATAAGCATCTGTATTTTCATTGTCTCATCTGCTTTAAAGCCAAATCTTATCAAGATTACTGCAAACAATAATCACATTACCTGTAATTATGGAAACGCGCCCTAAGACACGTTTCTTTCAAACCTAATCTAATCCTTATTTCGAATGCCTTTTTTGCCAAGAAAATCAATGTGAAATGATTTTCTTCCCTTATTTAACACTGCTTTGCTTCAATTCTTCTGAACAAGACAAAAGGCATTCATCAAATATCAATATCTTACCTCCGTCGCCAATTAAGTGAAACAACCCAGACCACCGTAATCACCATCTTCTTCTATCAACAATGTTGCCAAATAAAAATATTCTTGCTATTTACAGTCTTATGGTGCTTCTTTCGATCTCCCTTCTTTTCAAATCAACTGTAAAATTAACTATCCGACGCACAAAGTTCTTGGGAACCCCTTCGAGATAGTCTTCTACCGCAATTATAAGAAATACAATTATACAATGCTTTTTTTTAAAAGCAAATTTGTTTCCAAAAACTTATCTAGTTAGAGAAAATTTTGCAGAAAAATACAAGCAACGTAACATGTTAAATATATTAGCCTTGAAATAGATGTTCCTGCGAGGTACACACGTCACGAAACACTTCTACCGGTGAATATTCAGCACCTTCAAGCCGGACACTAAAGTAATGCTTTTTATACCCTTGTACAGAAACGTGAATGGATGTGCACCGGAGGTTAAATGCAGCAGTAATTTGTTATTTTGCATTTCTGTAGACGAACCTTTTCCTTTCATCACAAAGTATGGAAAACTGACAATCAGAATCGAATACACTGTATAGCCTTTTGTTTCCTGTGAAATAAAGACATGTTTTGTCCTGTATTGAATAGGGGAAATGTACAAATTAATGTTTGGTACGGTTTCCTTACGGATGACGCCTGTGTTCAATTATGAACAAAAACATACTTCTCCGAATATTTTACAAATGCTATGCAGCAGATATGTAAAGGAACAACAGATAAAATTGCATATACGACAACCGTACCAGTAATGGACCATTTGCCCGTGGTTGACCAAAAGGCAACAAACGTTAATGAAAGAGACTACATTGGATCCAGTAGTAAATAAAGTACGTTTTATACTTCCTTGTAGTTTAATAGAATAGTCCCCACGTGAGGGTTGCACAACTAACAGAGCTGAAAACAAGAACATTAATTGGAATCAAATTAGAATCGTCTAATAACAGTAAATATGTTTTTGTTTGACACCGATTAGGTTATTAATGTAAGACAAAACGATCTGACGACCGGTGCAGATCCAAATGATATTATTTTCTGAAGAGGCTACACTTTTTCAGAAAGACGTTTACTATTCTGTAAGAAGAAAAGGCGAACAACAAAAAACAATATTTAAATTGAATATTATGCTTACCAGTTACTTACCTTGGGGCAGTGTTCGAAGTGGAAAAATAACAGAGACGGTATAGGTATAACAGAACAGTTTTCCCAGTATTTGCCCAAACATATACGCAAGTGGTATATAAGAACATGAAAAGCGTCTCCTTCAGTAACGGTATGCTTTTAGCTCTCGAAAACCAGAGCTGGTATGCCATACCGTTGCATTACGCCTCACTTCGAAGTTCGACCACTGCCTTGCAGGCTCCACAGTATAATGGTTAGAATGTTGGAATCATGTCCGCTTGGTCCCGCGTTCAATTCGCGACTTGAGTCCCACTTTTCGGCGTCCACCTTGCATTGTGAGGCAAACTGTGGAGTTACGTGAATAAAGATGTGACGGTCGCACTCGGTCTAGAAATCTCCTTCTAGATACGCTTGTTCCTGGACAGGTGCGCGCAACGCTGACCACACCGCTGTCACTCAGGTGACGCAGTTCCAGCAAATGCGAACAGATGATGTTGGGGCAGGCTCAGGACTTATCGGCGTGTTACACCATTGGTTGGTTACTTACATTGTTAGTTCCGTGATACCCAACAAAACTAATCTCCAAAGGGGACAACACAAGGTAAGTCTGCAACAGGTTGTCTCGTAACTTTCACTGCCAGGGGACCGTTTAAATATTGTATTTGCGAAATCTATTTAAGCAACGCAATGCAACTTCATTGACCAGAAGTTTCCACGTGTTTGCCTTGCGTTTGGCGACGGAACTAAATAGTGTACTCATCATGACTTCGCAAAGGGAATATAGCGTCTTCCTATGGCAAACGCATAGCAAATATTATACATGCTTGAGCAAATAGGAAGCTTCGTTACAGATTTTCGCTACAGACTGGCAGCCAATCAGACACTTTTAACCTACTCACGTGGGGTAAACAGAAAACAAGAACATGGCGACGTATAATCCCACATAGCAGAGTACGTCCCTGGGACGTCACATTTAGATCCCATTACCGTCAGAATGGTCCTGCTCCCATAGCGATGTCCTAAGGACGTCCGTGGGATAACTCTGTGGGCAATACAAAAAGTTCATCCTGTATGGATGTCCCCTGGATGTCCCCCGGAAAGCCGTGCGGGATTACCTACGTGGAATTTCTATAAATTAAATTGACCTTACTATTATTATTATTTAATTAATTATAACTATACGAAGAATATGACTTCGTATAGTTATACGAAGGATTAATTATAACTATACGTCCCATGGATGTAAACGGGACTTAAACAGGACGTCCGTAGGACGTCCCGATATCCTACCAGGAGATCCTTCAGATATCCCTGGGACGTCATTTTGCTATGTGGGATATGTTTCGGAATTATAAGAATAATGATATTCTTATGTAGAATGTAGATTTAATGTTTTAATGCCCTTGATTAAAAGTATGAACAATAATGTGACAGTGGTCAAAATGTTAGTTACTTCTCCGACTCCTTCTATTGGTAAGAATATGTGAAGTGATTTGCATTAGAGTAGCTTTGGTATTTGCTAAAGACATATTATTTACTCTGTTCATAATTTAGTCTAATAATAGGTTAGGATAGTGTAGGCCATTATGGAGTATAGAGGAGTGTCTAAAGTCCTTCCCCGATAGAATACTAGCTACTAAATCAAAGTTTTTTAAAGTCCTTTCCTTTAATTTAATTTAAATGGGCCAGTCTAGTAACTATTGACGATAGATTATGTCCGTAGTTAAAAAGACATCCATGCACCAGGCGGGATTCGAACCTAGGACTTTCGAGCCGTGGGACTACCGCCTTAGGCCACAGCTGCCCTTTGAGTACATGCAATTACTTATCCCTCTATATTACTTGTTTTTGACCTGTTAAAAGGAACCTTTGCATGCATATACAGAGTACATAAGCAGTACTGCCTTTCCCTACTGGGTACTGTTTTAGTACCAGTACGGTAAGGATTACGATATAAGACACACTACATATAGCTATGAGAAAGGAGCTTATAGGATTAGAGATAGCTACAAATTAAATTTCCGTGTATAGGAAGTTAAGTTTGCTATTTTGAA
>JAGDQP010024785.1:13665-26674 GCA_022664845.1 Lepisma saccharinum
GAGGTCGAAAACACTAGAAAATACAATACTCTGTTTGATAAATTCATCTTCATTGCCACTGCAGTAGACTCAAGCGGTACTTGGAGTATCGAGGGCTTCAATTTCATCAAGGAAGTTGGACAACACATTGGGCTTGTTTCCGGCAATGCTCGCGCCAAAACTTTTCTATTGCAGCTTATTAGTATCACCGTTCAGTGTGGCATTGTTTCTTCAGTTATTGAAACGTTGCCCCCAGGGGAAGGAATTGGAGGAGATTTTTCTTCTTTAATTGCTGTTTTCCTTGCTGTTATTTGTGTTTGTTAAAAAAGTTATTAGTTTAAAACGTGGATTGTTGTAAATAACAAATTGTTCATTGTAGACTTCAATTTTTATCGTATTGGCATAAAATGTTTGCAAAACAGAATTGACGATCATGATGACTGTTGTAAAATATTTCAAGACTAAGCAAAAAATTATTTACTTAAGTTGCAAACCTTCCAAATAAATTCACTAAAGATTAAATAGATAATGATTCCCACGTAGGGCGCAAAATTAATTTCACTAACTTCGCCAAAAATACTGAAAAAACAAAATTATTATTTTGAATATTTTAACTTACTTTACAATTAACAGTATTAAAAGTCCAAATAGAATTAGCAACTAAAATTGAAGTTAGCACATACACAATGACGATATTCATACCCATTTATCTGTAGACGAAGTCGTTGGAATGATGTATTAACCTCAATGATGAAAGGAAACATACTTTTATTACTCTGAAGAGGAAGTAACTGTATCACACATCTATTCACATTTGTATACAGTAGACATAATATTTACATCGAAAATTCTCAGATATTCCTCTCATAATGTTGCATCATCCATTGGAATTCTCTTCCCATACACTTGAAAGATCAACGATTGTTCGATAGAAGCAGATACATTAGAAGACGAGATATGCTAATACGGAGATACTTTTCTAAACATCCATACACTACGATGCTTACATGTGAAGTACACATGTTGTCAAGGAAACTATTGATTAGTTACAAAGAGAAAACAAAAGACTAATCTATGGTTACATTCAAAATAACCGTTTGGAAGCAAAACGTAAACGAAACTATATTAAAAACATACAAGATTGCTAAATAATGACGAAAGATCCCGACAAAAAAGACTAACTTAAAGCTCACAGCATTCGTATATTAAGTTATGCAGATGACAACTCATATTTTGTAAATTCAAATCATGAATTGCAGCGCATTTTTCACTATTTGAAGATTTTTGTATGCTGTCAGTTATTAAGATATATCAAACCAAAACACAAGCAATCAATAGTAAATCAAATATTAACGTTTCATTTTTTTTTTAAATGTAAACCTGACTAAAGAAATGAAGATATTAGGGTTGATATGGACGAAGGTGTTTAAACAAAATATAGAAATAAATCAAAGGCAATTCTAGGACTAATGATCAAAACTCTTGAAGCGTATAAAGACTGTTTTGCGTCATTGATAGAACGGGTGAGATTTCTAAATATTTTTGTGTTTAGTAAAGTATAATACATTATTGAAATAATCTCGCTTCAACAGGTTTTTGGACAGAAATCGCAAAATTTACAGGGATATTTATATGATTTAAACAAATATTACGATGTAAACGAGAGCTATTATATATTCCTTCTGTGAAGGGAGGTGCAGGTCAATGGAGAATGTACGCTGATCTTTGACTTTCTAGTTTTAGCCTTTTGGCATCATAGAAGTCAATGACCTCAAGCAGGTCATTGACTGAGGTGAATGACCTAGAGAAAGTTATTGCTCTTATGACGTAGGCCAGAGGGTATTGACCTAACCTTAAGGTCATTCACCGTTTTGATGCTGACGTAACGTACGTTTTATTTCTTATGCGTGGTGTTAGTGTTCCGGCCACGACAGCTGGAGGATATTAACCTAACGTGAAGGTCATTGACCGTTCTAAATTTTTAAATAGTTTTATTTTTGTCTTGGAACATGCTATAAGATAAACTTTCTTTACAAGCCTTCATTTTTTGTCTCGGAACATGAACTTTTTACAACTTGAATGGTGAAAGTAGGTCATTCATTACCTTTGTATAAATTGCTTGTGTTCAGTTGTGTTTTACTCATGACAGAGAACGGTAGTGTTGTTGAAACTTCAGTGTAGAAGCCCTCTTGTGGATGCCATTCGAAATGGGTAGATACTAAGATCCATTCGTAATTGGGATACGAAAGATATTTTTCTTTGTTCTTCATGCATATTGGGGAAGAAGGAGAGAAGTGAACATCAGTGTATGGGATATCTAATTCCTAGATTTCCGTTAAGCGAAGAGAAGCGTTTACAATATTTAAATTGTAGTGTTTATCGTGTGCTAGTAAATTCGAAAAATATAGGTGATATATTTAAGTTATATGTAAATTCTCATCCTGCTGCAAACCATTTAAAGGCGAAATTGAATAAGGTCTTCGTTTTCTACTGGGAATCAGAATAGTGGAACTCCATGAAGAATTACTAATAAAGGACAGATTTGGTGCAAGTGAGTAAGTGATTGAACTAAGTGTAAAATGTAATATAATTTCACAGTGTGACGAGTTTAGAAAGAGAATTTTGGTGTGATCAGTCTTACTGCATAGACAGTTTTATTTCTGCTGTAGAAGAAATCGAACGTTCCGCATTATCATTAACAGACTTGGAATTTAGTTGTCCTACATCATCAGTACTGAATAACATTGAAAGTGAAAATGAATCTTTATCAGAAGAGAAAACAGTAAACTTTAGGTGATTCTTCACACACTTGTGAGAAATATTATGAACCTAAATTTACATTTTCTGCTAATGGTGAAAGTAATTTACGTAGTGACATTGATTGTAAACCGAGATCTACAGTAACTATGACAGATTCTTATGAAATAAGTGAAAATGTTCATGAAACTGTTTCTTGTCAAAGTGATTAAAGCTCTGTTGTTTTACATTGTAAGTGTGGGAATAATATTATTGAGGAATTATGTATTTGGGAGGCTATAGATAATTGGAGAAATATTGAAAGTTTCCTCGTGTGTCCAGCGTGCTTTTTTACATAGCTAATCAGTTATCACATGCTTGTCTTCGCTGTGATTTGAATGAAGAGGAGCGTGCTGAATTTGTAAATGATCGTACGCGGAAGGCAGTGCTTAAACAAAATAACTTTATACAAATTTATAATGAATATGTAAAGAAACATGAAAATCTTAGTGTAATGATATTTGAATGTGGTTGACGGAACTTACTTGAGAGAAAGGTTGAAGAGTTAAGAGAGAAAAATTGGAAAATATATTTTATATGGCCCTGAAGTTTAGTGAATACAAGAGGAACAATAGATTGCAGAGTGAACTTTTTTCTTTGGTGTGTTTATTTCAGACTTGCATTTTAGAAACAGTGAAATCTTATTTGAAAGTAAACCCGATCAAGTGTAGTGGCTGTAATTTAAATATTACACATAAATGTTTATATGAGCGGAACACAGGATGTATAATATCAAAACATTTACTGAATCAAGTAAATGATCATAAGACAATTGTGGAATATTGTGAGATTTATAAAAATGATGGTTATTCTATCTACGATTTCAATGAACACGTTTTTTAAGAGATGTTAATTAGTTATTAGAGACATGGAATTTGTTGCACAGTTAATTCCCAAAATTATTGAAGAACAGTTTTCTTCAGTGAAAAGTCCAGGTTGTTCAAGAGCATATATTATAGATATGTATGGTTTTAAAATTCCACCTAATGAGTTTACTACATGTGACTTTTTATTTTTGCAAGTGATGCTAGTGTAATGCTCCATGCGATGTTTAATCTTCCTTGTGAAATGGTTGAATTAGGAATAGCTTATCAAAAACATTGTGTTTGGTTAACTGAAAACTTTCATAGATTATCAAATGAGTACATCATCAATCTTATTCGAAATATAATTTCTCAACTGTGTGAAGTTGAAGGTGTATTCCTTCTTAAAGTTAGAGATAAAGTAAAGTGTATTCGTAAATTGTTTCAATTGGAAAATGTAAAGAAACCTGAATGATGAAGGATGTCCTTCACATGGTACATTAAATATTAATATAGATGTAAAAAGTTGTACTTACCATGTACCTAAACCTACGAATGCTTGTGCACTGAGAAATTGTATGGAACTTCAGTACCAGAAAAGATAAATCTTTGAATGCAGTATCAAATAATTACTTTAAAATAAAAGGGCAAAGTTGGATTTTCACTTGTATTACTTTTCCTAAGTACGAAATTTTTTTTTTTATAAATGAATATGTAAAGATTTTTATTTACCCTGAAATGAAAATTGTTCAGAATAGAAATAAAGGAGACATTATTTCAAGAAAATTGAAATACTAGTTTAAGATAATAATAATAATAAAGTGCATTCTGTTTTAGAAAAGTTTACTTTGAAAAAAATAAATTTTAAGTTTTATTTAGAAAACCATACTTTTGAAAAAGAAAATTCCCAATTTATGGACTTCTATACCAAACTTATACTCGTCGTCAAAGAAGAAAAAATATTATTTCTTGTGTGTAATTGCTAACATAAGCTCTGCGAGTCTTGTGAATATAGTAATTATTATAATTACCCCGCTTTCCTGCAGCATGGCGAATATATGGACAGTTAGACACATTTTAGGTTTTGTGAATTTGGCTATAGACGAGTGTAGACTAAGGTGGAAGCAAACATCACCAGCCCAATCTGCGAGTTTCTCAATTCAAACCACCATATCTTGGAAGCATTACCGACCCGAATAACATATAATTTGCGAGTTTCATAGTTCTGGTACCAAAAGAGCAAAATTTGAACCGCTATATTTTGGAAACGGTAGGTGATAGAGAGGAAAAAAGTCACATTCGACATTATCGACCCAAATAACATATAATCTGCGAGTTTGTCAATTCTGCGACTAACATATCAAAATTCGACAAATTCAAACCTCCATATCTTGGAAGCGACAATAGGTAGAAAGAAGAAACTGTCACATTTTGCATCACCGATCCAAATAACATATAGTCTGCGAGTTTCTCAATTCTGTGTCTAAAATGTCAAAATTCGACAAATTCGAACCGCTATATCTTGGAAGTAGTAATAGGTAGAAAGAAGCTGTTTTTCACATTCTGCATCTCCGTGAACAACATAACATAATTTGAGGTTTTCATAGTTATTGGCCGAAAAGAGAAAAAATCGAAAAATTCAAACCACCATATCTCGGAAACGGCAACAGGTAGAAACATGCAGTTTTCATATTTAACATCCCCGTGACTAAAATAAATTGCATTAGAAGTTTCATTATTCTACAACCGCGGGAGGCGAAGTTAGCAAACTGACTTCAAATTTGACTTTAGCACACAAAAATACATATCACTGTGAAAACAGAATCTCAATGTGTTTCGTCGTTTACGATCTATGCACGGTTAAATATTTGACCTTTGGCCTAAGTACCATCTTATTGCCTTGGGCCCTGGTAGGATCAAAAGACTCATATTAGGTAGTTTTCACCAGCCTATTGACCTTTGGCTGGGGTTATAAGTGCTTAGTCAAGAGACGAATTACCATGTGGGTTAGGTATAGGCTTCAAATTTCTGCTTATATGGTCTAATTCATGGGTAATCTCTACCCTAGAGGGCATATAATCTCTGCTATATTAAATAGAGCTTCGTAACCTTTCATGCGCTGGCATATATTCCTGTGTATTTGTGTAATTTCTGCTATCGTGCACTGGTGTATTATGTGGTATAGAAAATGTTGTAATCTCTAGGTGTGGGTGGAAATCTCTGCTATGTTAAATAAGTGTTGCAACAAGAGCTTCGTATCCTTCATGCGCGGGAGTACTGTGTGCTGTTGTAATCTCTGCTATGGGGGCTGGTAAAAGAGCTTCGTACCCTTTTATGCTATCGTGCACTGCGTGGTCTATTATGGGCGCTAGGGTAAATAGCCTAGAGAACATGTAATCTCTGCTATGTTAAATAGGGCTTGTACCCTTTTATGCTATGTTAGGTTAAATTCTGTGTAATCTCTGCTATGTTAAATAGGCAATGGTTCCTAGCATTTGGTGTATTGTGTGGTCTATTATGAGGGCTAGGTAATTAGTTGTGGACGGAAATTAGTGCTGCGCTGTAATCTCTGCTAGGTTAAATAGCGTATATTCTTGTGCTATGTGCCTGTAAACTTGTTGCCTGTGTAATTTCTGCTAGGATTGGGTTCGTAGCCTCTGTAATTCATGCTGTGTTGGAAACTAACTTCAGATGCTCGGTTATTCTTGTGTATCTTGTCTAATCTCTGCTATGTTAAAAAAAACTTCGCACCCTTTTACGGAATCTCTGCTATCGTGCACTGGTTAGGTATATGTGAAAATACCGTAGCCTCCGTCCTGTAATGCAAACTGGCTTCAGATTTCTGCTAGGTTATTCCTGTATATCTTGTATAATCTCTGCTATGTTAAAAATGAGCTTCCTACCTCCTGAGCTTCCTAGCAAATACGCCACGGCGGCTGGGAAAATAGAGCGCCAGAGTATAGGGTATAGCCGACTATGACCTACCATTGCATGTTCTGTAGGTTAGCTCGAGCACGGGCCTCAGGGTTTTATAAAATGGTTCGTATCCTTTTATGAGATAGATTACATTCTGATTAAATTATAAACTAACCCAAGTGTCACTATTCTACTCATGACTCATTTCGTAGATTTACGAAATTACTCTTTTAATCCTGGATTAATCCGAGATATATGTTGGTGCAACAGTAAGTTATCAAAATTGTGGATTAATTCATGGTTGATCTTGATCTACAGATCAAATGTTTTTTACGGAATTAGAACTATGGAGCTGAGCCAATGCTGCCTAAATGCCGTAAATAAATTTTAAACTTCAGATGGAACCGGGGATAACTCGCTGACAGGATCGAGTTTAATGGCTGATTTAACAACATATCTGTTATGGTTTGCGTAGCTGCGTGTGGGACTCTAACTCTCAAGGTTCTTGGTTCCCCGCCTGGATTTCAAACTATTTTCTTCAAGAAATTAAGCTCTGTAAATGTTGTTCGCGATTGCTACTGAAAAAGATTTATCTTATAAAGAGAGAAAAACAAAAAACAGAGAGAGAGGTGACAGGGGGCAAATATGCAGACTGTGTATCCTTAAGCGTTAAAATGTCATTGATTTCCATGTTTTCCGCTATTTTCTTTCCCTCTTTCCTTCTTTTCTCCTCTGTTTCGTTCTTTCTCCGTCTTCGTGATAAAGAGAATATTCGAATTTTGAATTGTCAAATTATGGGTGTAGATGAAGAACAAATCAATATAATAGATACGTATATCAATCTACTTTCTAATTTATTACTGGAAGTAGAATTAAAATAAGTAATCTAAAATTAGAAGATTATATTGTGAGGAAAACATGAATTCCATTTAATGAAAGGAAATTGCTGTGGGAAGAGCATCATTAAAGCATGTGATCATCAGAAGAAAGCAGAGAATTTCTTCCTATTTGCAAGCATGTTTTCGTAAAGTATTTGATCTACTTTTTGTCTACAAGGAAATAAATGTTCAACAATTCCTTTGAGGGCTTAACTGGAAATTTTGAGCTTCATCGTCGGCATGTGTAAACAAACAGTTGTGCGTCTGTTTTAAAGTAAACAAAATCTCTGAATTAGAACCTGACATTTAAGTAATTTTCCGCAGTCACGCAGCCTGGAAGTTAAAATTAGGGAAAAGTAAACACACAAAGGACTATCCGAGAGTGCGATGGGGATGCTTCTACGTGTGCTAAGCTTTTCTCTTTACAAGTCAAAACAACAATAAAACTATAAATATTTTTAAAATCTTCAATGGTTAGCCTCCCGAATTCACTTGAAAAGATTCCTTTTTTAAAGAAATGTGCAAATTTGAAACGTGTATTGCACTGTTCTTTGTATACAAGACTCAATTGATATATAAATAAATTGCCATTTGTTCGCTAATCTGACTTCTTCGTCTATAAAATTATTTAATCCTATCTTCTTGCAATCTTTCACCACTACGCTCTTCCTTATCTCCTCTTTAGCTTCTTTTTCTCCTATTTCTTTATATCATTCAGTTCCTCTAATTTCCTTTCATACCCTTGTTTATCCATCACTACCATCGCACCTCCCTTATTTGCTTGTTCAATTACAATGTCTCTTCTCCTAGTGATGCTAATCAACCCTTTCCTTTCCTCTTCAGTAGGGAAACTGGGACGTATGAGTCAAAATTTGCTTAAGAATTTTTTTCTTCGTTCCTATTAACCATATTTATATGAAACTTAGCGTGATGTTAGCTTAGAACTTCAGGTGTATACATAAATTTTATTGAGTGCGATTTTCTATTAGGAAACAGGTTATACACATTTGTTGGACACTGTACAAAATGTTTCAAAACGCCTTGTGTTAGGGAAGACCGAGACAGATTTCACCTTGTTCAGTTCCTAATTTAGGTTTATTGTAGTACACCTAAAGTATCTTATTTTCACAGCTGAATAGAAAGAAGAACATACAAAATGTTTTCTTTAGTACTCATTAACGTAAAGTATGGGATTTAGATAGTACAAACCACGAAGAGAATTCTTTATATTACAGTGTTAGTTTGTAACGGCCCTCGTATTTGGCGAATGCCATAGGTTGTAAATTAATTGGTTGGCTGTGTCGCACCCGAAATTTTGTATAAATTCATCCTTTTGGCAAATCAAGAAATTTGTTATAATTTAGATGGAAAAATTTATGATAAAAATTTCTGCTGAAGGTTTCGCCACATTAAAGACATTTTGATATAGGCTATCTAAATGAGAAAAATAATAATATTCAAAGATTTGAAACAAAATTATTTTTTAGACAATATGATTTTGAAATTATGTGTGTGTATAGAAAACCGTAGTAAATGGCACAAGGACACTACATTACTAATTTGCGCCAAAACTATTTACAAGCAAAGAGACAATATTAAATAATCTTATGATCAATTTGGAAACTTTTGATACGATTGATTATTTTCTAAATTATTTCTAAATGTAAAATGTATGTAATAAATCTATTTTGGTTCGGCGGAAGCTTTCTTACCACTATGAGAGATCCTGCATCTTCAGTTCTTGGTTCTTTCTCTTGAGTTCTCTCCCAAGTAATAAATAGGTGCTCAAGTGAACCTATTGTTTCATTTCAGGTTTTCCTTTTACCCTGGTATTAGGTAGCATTTATGGTTTAAGGGTCAGCACAGAATCGTCGCTTTCGGTCGGCTGCATATCCAAGTTCCGTGCTTATTAGGATAGGCAAGGGTTCCCCATTTACTAACTTGTATTTGCCTTATAGGAGGACCCATTTACCTTTTCAAATCCCAGACAAAGCCGGAGCAGTTTCATACCTCGGGGCGTATTAGATCATATCAAGTTGGAAGCCAGATATAGATATGCAACATTACAAAACTCGTTCCTTTAAGCCAAAATTCTTGTAAGAGTCCACAATAATAACATCAAACGTACCGTATGATTATATTCTGTAGGAACAAAGATAACAATCAATTAAATATACATCTGTGGTATACATGAACATTAATTGTCATAGCCTATTGTATATTTAGCATATCGCAAATTAACGTTTTCGAAAGATATTGAGAAAATTAAGCATCTCTCCATTCTTTTGGTTCCTTCCGAATGGAAGGGAGGTGCCAGCTTATACAAAATGTCGTCTAATTGAACATTTGCCAAATCTGGGACATCAGAATAACAAAATTTGCTTTTGCCCTTATGTAAGAAAGTTCTTTCACATTCTTGACTTTCACGAAAAATATTTTTCACATGTCCAACATAGTGAACGCACACGCTTTTAGTAGAAAATTTAACGAGAAGAAAAACACCAACTGCAACATCATCAACACTTTTAACTTTAATTCCATAGTTGTCTTCATCACTATCCTCAAAGTATATTTGGTCACTTAAATCATCAAGTGAGATCTCTTCACTAGATGAACTATGATCGTTCAGAATACTAATTTTTCTTTTCTTTGCTGCTGGAAATAACTCTCTTCGTTGAGACTTAGAAGCTTTCTTTTTGCATTTGCGAAGAATTATATCGGTTTCTATTTGTTCCTTCACTGGAGCGTTGGTCAGAATTCTGGATCTTATCTTTTTCCTGTTTTAAATTCCGTTTCTTGGTGGAGAATTTGGAAGGGGTCGAACTACTATTACACTTTCAGTATGCTTACGAGGATTGTTGGTCGATGAAAATAATTTCTTGAGGTCAACGTCACGAGTTGAAGGTTCTCCGTCATTAAATGTATTTATAATTTGCAAACCAAGAGTTGTAGATTCTTCAGCTGTGATAGCCTGATCACTAAGCCTACACAATACAAAACTTTCATTGACGGTTGTACTGGAAGATGCCATTTGCTTACTTAGATCTAACTGAATCTTATTCGAATCAGATGTGCTAGGTTGTGGTTCCTCAGGTTTTTTTTTATTACTTTCGGTATTGAGAGATGGTTCAGGTCGGGACAGTCGAAGGGAGAAAATCGGCCTCACCAAACACATCTTTATTGAAAGAAAATATTCCTGTTTTACTAAAACCACTAGTAATGGTCTTTGGCGTGAATGCAGGTCCCACTAAACTAGCAACATCGTAAATTGAAATAGCGCTTCCCGGGTGAGACAAGAAATTCGTCCGCTTTGTTGTTGTAGAACGATTTGAAGGAATAGAACACTGATACATTTAGTGGCTGAAGTTTATGACTTGTGTGTGCAGGAATCGTTCACAATATGATTCAATTATTTTCCGCTTTCTGAATTGAAGCTATCGATATATGACTCTCATGGTTATATAAGACTAGCAATACTCTTTTCTTTTGAGAACAACCTGAGTATTTAATGAAATGATCCAAAAACAGGGTAAAAAATGTATTTTGTCATCCAACCACAGGTGTGAGAGGAGCCTGAACTGACAGCTAGATAAGACAAAATGAATTGTATGGGCGGTAACAGCATTTTGGCTTACGCCCGTCCCGAACTACCAGGTAGAGAAACAGTGAGCATATGCCGCTTAAAGTGAACGCGAGGAAAACAGAAAACGGGGGAATGCTATTTCCTGTTACGTTTACTGCGCAACACATTCTATCAAGTGATCCTCTTTCTGCAGATGTAGATTTCCCTACTTGCTAAGCTCCTTTTTCTGCAATTATTTTCGGAGGTTTGTGGCATGTAGTAACTCCAGTTTCATCAGCATTCCATACTTGGTAGGGTTCAAGCTTTCGTTTTTTAAGAACTTCTAGATTGGTGAAGAAGAATGCAACATTCGTTTTATTGAAGCTGGTAGCACGAGATAAGCTTGTGGCTTCAGGAGTTCGAAGCGATAGATTGGAATGTCTATGCACAAACCATAAATACCAGTCACAACGTGCTCTTCTCCTCTCTTCCCATTGTAGCGGTATTTTCTTATGATTAGCTAAAGCATATTCAAAATCAAGCAGACGCACAGCCAAAACAGAAAATCCGTAATTAGCCTTTGATGCGACAATTAGATATTCTTACAAAAGTTCTTCTCTATCAGAGAAAATCTGGGAATATTTCCTATTAGGAACATAAGATATAACCTCTGAAGATAACTTGCCTTAGCTTTCTTCACATAACGAGATAAAGTCTGCTTATCTATTTCGAATTTTGTTGCCGTTGGTCGAAATCCACTACCACTAATTACTTCACGCACAGCAGCTTCCATAACATTCCCCGGAACTGTGAGGCGATCAGTTAGTTTCTTCCAACGAAAAAGCATTGTAGTAGGATACTAACACTGTTACCTGTAATAAAGAATACAGATCTACGTCACCTGCAGAAAGGATTGTCAGTAAGATTAATAAATTATCTTCCAATTTCTCCTACAGACCTGTAACAATAAAATGATTCCGTTTGAATTCCTCAGGATGCTTCACGTACTTTTCGATTGAGATTAGACTATCATAGGTTCGTAACTTTAGTTTTAATGCTACATATTTTAATGTTACAATAATGTGCATCAATACGTGCTGGGCTTAACATCAGCCAACCATCCTTCAATCTTTTAACAACGTTTTACTCATACCTGTATAATGGTACCATATCTTCCAGTTTCACTGCATCGAATTAGAAATGTATTGCTTTCACATAAGTACATATGCCCTGTAAATTGTCATTTCATATTAGTCTATAAAAGTATTAACGCATTATTTTATTAGAAACTCCACCTTCTGTAAATAAAGAAAATGTTTCATGTGATTACAAGAACAGAACAATATAACAAGTAAAGGATAGCCTTCCAGCTGAAATATCACGTAATACGAGGTCAAACTGCAAACTAATTGTGTAGTTATGCCTAGAGAAGTAAGGAAGTTAAGTTATTTACAACGCACAGTAGAGTTGCCAGGCTTAAAGATAACAAAAAGCGTGTAAAACATCTCCCCTGCAGACCTGATGAAAATAAAATTAAACAATCCTTTTTAAATTCATTGAAAATGAGTAAAATTCTCCCTTTCTAATAGGAACTTTCCAACTAAATGCTCATCACATAAGGCTTGCTTCTGTCTTCAGGTAGCTACTGCGCAATACCTACATTCATATATTCACTGCCTGTTTACTCTACAATATTTATTTATTTATATAATAAATTAAATATTGACTTGGCAAAAGGAAATAAATAACATAGACATAACAATCAAGATACGACGCGAGGATTGAGGCATTCATCGGTAAGGAGATTTGAGACGTCTCAAGTCTCCCAACAAAAGGTGTCTCAAACGTCCCTTTCCCGCCATTTTACAGTTTTTTCTACTTCTTGTAAACTTCTTTGTTCTAAATGACATTCCGTGTGTTTACAAAGAACGTTAAAATTCCTGTATTTAAATGTACGTATTCCTATATTTAAATGTACGTATACTAGTAAAACACAATCCGATTCAATACATGTCGAATACATTCAGAAATTAGTCAACAAAAGTTACTCTACCTACCCGAAAACAGTTTTTTTT
>JAGDQP010024786.1:0-27570 GCA_022664845.1 Lepisma saccharinum
AAAAAAACCTCATGGACCGAATTTCCATCTGCGAATCGCTTCTGAATCGCAAGAAAAGCGACCCATTTCTGAAGCGGTTGGTGACTGGTGATGAAAAGTGGATCACTTACAACAATGTCACGCGAAAACGGTCGTGGTCGAAGCGCGGTGCGTCGGCGCAAACGGTGCCCAAGCCAGGATTGACGGCCAGGAAGGTTTTGCTGTGTGTTTGGTGGGATTGGCAGGGAATTATCTACTATGAGCTGCTCCCCTACGGCCAAACCCTTAACTCGGAACTATACTGTCAACAATTGGACCGTCTGAAGGCAGCAATCGCCCAGAAGCGCCCAGCTTTGGCCAATAGGAGAAGCATTGTGTTGCACCAGGACAACGCCAGGCCACACACATCTATAGTGACTTGCCAGAAGCTCCGGGAGCTTGATTGGGAGGTTCTTATGCATCCACCTTATATTCCGGACCTGGCACCGAGTGATTACCATCTGTTCCTGTCCATGGCGAACACGTTTGCTGGTGAAAAATTCGCGTCAAGAGAGGCTTGTGAAAATCGACTGTCTCAATTTTTTGCCAATAGGGACAAGGGCTTCTATGAGAGAGGCATCAAAATATTAGCTTCCAAATGGCAACACGTTATCGAACAAAACCTCGCATATGTGACCTAAATCGGATCATTCTAACTATGGTAAGTCAAGCCTTCAATGTCATGCAAAAATAATGGATTACATTTTACTACACCAGATATAATTATCGGAGCTTTTAGACATTCAATTACATATTCTCCTCCTGAATAATTAGTACAAATATGATTAAAAGTTAATAGTTATTTGACATATCTTCGGCTATAAATAGAAACTATTTTGACAGTACAAACGAGAAGATTAATAAAAACACATAGTACGTAATAATTGCCTCGGATTATATTTATTTATGAGCTTTCGGTATCTTTGGCTTAGGTTGGGATAAGTTAGTAGAAGATTAGCAGTGCCGTGCAGGATCTAGAAATTTTCTTTGGGGGGAAAGTTAAATTTTGCCGCCCTTTCCATCGGTTTCAGCCAAAGAACAAGACCGGCCGACGCGACGGCCAGAACATTGTCTGGTATCACGTAGTGTACTTTCCTTATAATTTCTGGAGCCTGTAGTAGCATCGCTATTACTAACTCCAGTAAGGCAGTAGACCTGCCTATCTGACTTGATTCGCAGTTTTGAATCTTAAAAATGGAGGTAGGTAGTATAGATAAACATAAAACATGTGTTAGCGCAGGCAATTTTACTTTCCTTTTTTAGGACCTTTTATTTTTTGTTTTGAGCTGTTTGACACCCCCTAAACGTGCCACCCGGGGCGCTTGCCCTTTTGTCCCCTCCTAGATGCGGTACTGAAGATAAGTAAAGTATCAGGCAGAGGTTTCTTTACGGTAACATCAGTGTTTGTTTTGCACAATTTCCAGAGAGAGAAGAATTAGTAAGATATGTATTAAACGGCATTTTGGGATCTTCCATATACCAGACTAGATGTATATATCTGTCAACAGAGCCAGGGAATATTTGGGCAAAGAGGGGGAATTCCCAGCCATCCTCTGCTACAAATCGAACACTGCGTAACTTCGCCGCATGCCCCTGGTGAATCTGAAGGAGACCCTGGCTTCAAAATCGAATATTTTATTTATGGCCTTCAGGTATCTAAGACTCGGGCCGAGATAGGGAAGGGGATAAAGTGCAGGAACGTGTCAGCCAGGGTATATTGAAGCTACCATCCGGCATTGCCCTGGTGTGACAGGAAAACCCTTGAAAAATTCAATCAGGACGGTCGGTCGCTGGGATTGAACCTACGATCTCCCGAATGCTAAGCCAATGCTCTACCACTGAGCTGCGGGCTTCAAACAAATGACCGATCCGAAGGCCGCTATGGTACCGCAGCATACAAAATATGATTAGGCCTATATGGTATAATGAAACTAAACATTAGGAAAGTACTGTCCTGTTAGTTTCTGCTGGTAATGGACAGACAAAAGAAAATGGCGACTCGTTCGGTATAGAACGTATCGCCTCAGACACTGATTCCGCCAGACCCCTCTGTGGGGTGTTTCCCCCAAAAATCTCGACAACACCCCAATTTTAAAACTTTTGATGTGAAAAATTGATAGGAACTGTGCAAAACTTCACTTACAGCCTTCCAATTTAGACTTTACACCCCCAAGCTGAAATAATGGCAGAAACTCTGGCCTCAGATTTCATCACCAGACCAAATGTTACGGTTGTCGTGAATTAGAGTGAATCACGTGGTCAATAAGAAAAATACCGAACCTAAATTCACTTAACCTAACCTAATTTAACCAAGACTTGGTGAACTTTATACAATTTGAAAATGCGTATATGTATAAAAAAGAAAGTTATTTATTTTTTTGGAAAAAGACATCACCTTGCCGAGAATCGAACCCAGGTCCCCAGATTAGCAGTCCGATGCAGGTTTTTCCTATTTAATTAATTTATTACGTGAAAACTGAAACTATATTGATATTAACACTCTTCTTACTAGTTATACAGCATAAATTATATATTGTCTCTTTCGCCGATAACTTACAGCAATATTCCTGAGCTCCTTACAAATAAATTGCTCGATGGTAATTACGTTATATGTTTTTGTTTATTTTTTACCTTCATTTGTTCGTACAGAGCTAATAGTTGCAAGTAATATGCTACATCTTTTAAAACTGTGTGATTTACTATAATGTCCAACGTCAGCATTGTGATCCAGAACATAATCCTTTTTCTGGCTTTTGGAAAAACTTGAAACGCTGGAAATTCTGTAACTTGTTCCGATTGTAAATTGGAGAAACTACCCCTAGTGATTCTATTCATAATTTTATTAAACTGGTTCCATATCTGTCTCGACGTCAGACATTCCGTGAACTTATGCTTCATGCTGTCCTCTTTTCCGCACTTCTCTCTTATACCTTTCCGACACAAATTGTCTTTGGTAGGCAGAAAATGATGAATCACTTGAAAGGCAAGATGATGTAATTGAGGAAAATTCTGAATATCCGCCAAGTTTGCATATTGCCTGCCAATCAAGTTCCGGGTTCTGTTTTTGAATAAGAGGTTCAAACTGATAAAAGTTATCACCAATCCACTTGTAAGTTCTTTAACTGTCCAGTTTTCGATCTGTGTTTTTTACTATATCGCATATGTTATTACAATAAACGAATAATTGGGATAAGGCAGTAATTTATTCCAAGGTTGAGTATTGAGAGGTAAAGTCAGATCCATTCTTCTAAATATGTCATTCATAACTTGCGTAGAAAGTGTTTTCATATTGTCCAATTAGTTGCACAGTCCTATGTAGTAGTAATGCCTCTCCTTGGACCTGTATGGATTTAAGATCAAGCCTCTATTTATTGCAAATTGACAAGTCTGTCTGTGAGCACGTAATATATGGTTTTGCCATAAGAACCGACCTGTATATTTCGTAATAATGGCGTATATTTTCTTTGTCATAGGAAATAATTGTAAAATATGCATGCACTGACTCAAAATATACACATTCATAAACCTAGCTCTATATATTAAGGTAACAAAACATCCCGTGAACTTTTTAAAATCTATAATCACTCGTTTGGTAAGAACTTGTGCATTCAAAGCAATTGTTTTAGAGATAGTATTACTCCACCACACCCCAAGGTATTTAAATGATTCGGTTACCTCTCCAAATGCTTTAAATTCCTCTTTCTTTTTATTGTCCATTACCATTATTTTAGTTATTTTTTCTATTGGTCATAATAGCTGATTCTTTACTAAGCTAACATATCATAAACTTGAAGCATTTCCTGCTTGTTATCAACGATCCATAAAGTGTCATCTACATACACTATAGCCTTAAGAACAGCACTTTGTAAGTGGATTTCTTGTAACTGCTTCTTAATCTCAGTTACCAAGGTCGTTAATACAATATTTAAGAGGAATGGCGAGAAGCTACACCCCTATTATAAGCCTCGATCCATTCTCAATTCCATCAGCAATCTTTTGCTAATCTGTAATCTTATGGTGCGAACTGAATACAGATTGTTTAACATAGTAATAATATTGGCCGGAAAATTCATTAGTTTGAGAATATTGAAAAGGCACTGCAAATTAAGGGATGCAAATGCTTTCAGGAAATCTGTTGAGAAGAGAATAAAGTTTGGAACAACTTTCAGATCATATGCCTGTATCGCGTCTCTCAGGTTCTCTAACAGGACCTGCATAGGTTGGGAATTAGATACCCCTTCTTAGCTTTCATCGGTGACAAAGGGTATTAATGGTTGAAATCTATGCCTAAGTACTTTAGTTAGTAGTTTACAATCTGTGTTTAATAAAGATATTAATCTAAAGCAATTTACTTTGAGCGAAGATCCTTTCTTCGGTATCAGTATGCCAATTGCTTGGGCATAATCCATGTTTATGATATTATTTTCCAAAAACTGATTAAATAATCTTGTAATCATGGACACTAATAATGTATTAATTATTTTGTAGAACCTGTTCCCCCCCTCAAAACATCGATACCTGGCGACGCCCCGTCCCTCATCGATTGCAAGCTTGTCCGATTTCCATCTCCGTAAAAGGTTTTTCAAATCTTTATGTTGTAATTCGGCCAGTTCCGGTCAGTCTGTTTGCCTGATCGGAATGCCATTGCCTGTATTATATTTCCTTTGATAAGAGGATTTATAGTTATCTCTAATAGTTTTACACATACTGTTATGCATACATACAGTTTGACCTGAGACATCGATATAACTATTGAAAATTTGTTTGTTTTTTTGCTCGTTTTCTTTCCTGTATAATATGAGATAGCTGGAGTTCCTCCCCAATACCAACTTGCTTAAGCTTTGATCTGACCATCATACCCTGTATTCTTTTCGCATGTATATTTCTTGAAAAGCTCTGCGTTTGCTTTACTTCTATTAACCATTTAGGGTTATGTATAGACAAATTGTTATAATGCTCAAGGAGCGTGTAATAAAACTGCTGTTATTGTTGTTTTTTCATTTGATTATAAAAACGAATGGTCTCAATTTAAGTGTTTTCTTTAATTGGTGCCACCACTTTTGTAAATTATTCCTATATTGTGGTTTAGTAATATGAAACTACCATAGATTGTGTACCAATAAGACATTCTGGGTTCTCGACCATCTGTTCATTACAACGCCAAATCGGTGAAAAATGTAAATGGGTTTCTATATTACTTCGTATCTTAGCTAAGATCATGCTATGACCGGAAAAATTAAGCTTTTTAATTGCACGCCATGTATATAATTTTTGAAATGGTGCAACATATAAATAACATCAATCCTAGAATAACCTTGCGCATAAATATAGATCGCGCCTAACTCTGTAGGATGTAGTTCATTCCAAGTGTCCAACAACTTAAATTAATGGAATACTTGTTGTAAGCCTATGCTAATATTTTTAACTGCAGAACTATCTGACACTGGCGTGTTGCATTCATATCCCCTATAACTATAAGCTTATATCGATGTAATTTCTGGAGCTCAGGCCCTAATATATTTCTAAAGAAAAACTCATTCAGCTTTGAAATGCGAACCACTCTTTGGGTAACGACAAATAACAGCTACCCCCTGAACCACTAACGATATCAATCTGCCACTTTCGTGCATAAATAAATTACTATAACTAAAGTCCTGTCTTATAATAATGCTCGTGCCTATGTAAGTTATCGCATTGTAATTAAATATTGTATTGTAATACGGGTTATCCCATTTCACCTCTGCATTTTCTTGAGTGCAGGTAATGTAGATACCATTCTCACGTAAACACTGAATAAAGCCGTCCACCTTTGTTTTCTGTTTTGCATGACATACATTTAGACTGCAAACTGATAATGTGGTTCGTGCACTAGTCAATGCTAATATCCAAATACACAACACTAAGCATCCCATGTTCCTTGAAATGTAATATTATCTTACACTTATGGCTCTGAAAAGCAAGGAAACAGAAGTACGGACCTTTCCAGAAGAGGACCCGTCGTGATACCTTCCCGTATGCACTAAACACTTGTATCACGATATCGTTAGATATTTCTAAAGGAATTGTCCACGCAAAAACCACAATGGTAGGGGAGTTACTGATAGGGGAATCCACTGATTATATATAGAATAAATTATCTGTCTTTTACACAATGCTAAAGTTCTGCCCACTATTTGTACATTGTTTACTTTCACGAAAGCAGCTTTCAGGTAAAAATCTGCCTCCACGCCTTGTATTTCTTCTGGTTCTAATCGCAGGTCTCTTCAAATAGTTTCGTGTGGGTTTTCCAACCGTAATTTAACATAAAGGTCATGTAATACAATTCTAAGAGTGTTCATACGTTTTACTGTAGTCATCACACTTGTTGCCATACTATAGTAGATAAGTAAATAAGTATATTATTACTAGTTACTGTTTATATATAATTGCACTCATCTCCACTCCGTCCCACTTAGCTAGCACAATCACTGCTAGCTACCCGGAACTCGCTCAGGACACCACCGCACGGATCACCGCTCGCTGGACGTCTGTGCAGTAGCCACATCGCCAAGCGAACGCTAGCAGAGACTTGTCAGTGTTCTTTATGAATAAGTGCTTCATTACTCGGCCATGAGTAAATCATGTGGTGTTACGCAGCCAATATTTCCTCCCAGAATGACTTCTAGAAATAGAAAATAAAGTAACAGCTTGCACCTGCTTCTTTTCATCGGTGTGCTATTTTTAATACTCTTCGCGAAGTTTGGAGAAAAGTTCGCTACTATTCACAAGAAGTAGGAGTTTGCTACTTTTCACTACTCGTAGCAGTGATAGTAATTTTCACCAAAGTAGCAGTAACAAATAGCTGCTTCGCTATTATTGTCCATCCCTACTGTTTAGACTTGTAGGAAGACGATGTTACTTAGACTTTTGTTCCACAGTTTTTCTAGTGCATTTTGCTTCAGAAATTTCTGAATACCGAGGCTATTTGTTACAATATGCTGAAACCAAGTACAGATACATATCAAGGAAACATCAGAGACCTTTGTTTTGTAAATAATTCCATTTTCACAAATTTGTCATTTGGACGTTTGTTCGCGCATAAACCTCAATTTCTAACGTGTTTTACTATTTCTTGTTGGTTTGTCTATGTCGGTGATCCTATATAAAAATGGAATTCCTTTTGAAAAGTAGTAAAAGAAACCAGAATTATGTTCACAACGTCAATGACTGATATTGAGCGATGTCGATACCCAATATTGAGCAATGTCGATACCCGATGTCGATCTATCGTTGACCGATATTGGCCAAGATGTTTGCCATCCAATATAGGGCCCGTGTTGTTGAACGATATCGATCGATGTCGTAAAATTCAATATGCCCATATCGGTCGACGTAGATGTGCTACTTGGGAATGAACTACCATAGATTTATACTTTGATTGCTGGATCAGAAAATTCTTACGGATGCGGATGCAAAATGTGTTTCAACTAAAATTGCTTGAAACGTTAGGAGGGTCTTATAGTCTTATTTAGAGTAAAACCTGTATATCTTAAAACCGCATAACCAGTATAATAACTTTTAAGAAGAAACGCTTCACGCGATGTATGAGGTAAACCCCTTAAAAATTCAAACTGAGTATTTTTTATTTAAAAGGTTGTTCTGAAGTTTAGTGCACAAATTTACATTTTTTACAGCGTGGAATGCTTTATTGCTAGCCGAAGGCAGAGAACATCTATTTAATTTCTTCGTGACCACACGACTTGACACGAGAAAGCTCAGAAGCAAGTCTACAATGGATAATACACATGCTATGTGGATTTTGCGGCGAATGGTTATGAGAAATGAAAAGTTAGTATTTCTATAATACCCCAGAATCTCAACCAGTCTAGATGGCACAGGAAATGGCCCACAGACTGCGCTTGGAGATACTGGAGATTCTGCGAGTTTGGTGGAATGTAGGCAGGCAATTTACATTTCAAAGTCGTACCTGACCTTTCTCGGTTGAAGCCAGTCAACTGTATTGAGGTCAACTACAGTGGCTACTGCCCATCAACAGAAAAAAATCTCCAAGTGGACAATGTTCTAAGTCACGTATCCATAATTGTCCACTAAATATCAAACTAGGAATGATATCCCTCCCAGAAAATCCGAAACCGTATCGGAATATGCGTCTCAGTGTCCAGAAAATAACTCTCGGCATTTATAAATGTTCCGGTTTTTCAGCGAATATGAAAGAGAAAAAATATAGTTTCCATTCTTTTCACGTATTCTCTTCAATTTATGAGTACTGCACCCGAAAAGAGTTCATAAAACTTGAATACACACTTCATGGATTTAATTAAGTTCACGATTCAAATAACTTCAAATTGGATGATCATCTGTTCCATTGGAACAGAGACAAAGCGTTTCGGAATCCCTGCTTGTATGACTTTGTGAATAATATTTGCCGTGCGGTCTACGGCGGTAGGCCAAAGTCTCGAAGGTCCCAGGTTCGAATCCCGGCAGGGGCATTGGGTGTGAATTTTAATAGCTAAAGGGCGAATCGTGACGGGCCGATGTCCAAAGTTACTAGACTGACCCATATAAAAATAAAGTTTTACCAGTTTTGTGAATAATATTATGACGAATGTAAATTTTATTCAAGGTAAAATACGTATAAGGGACGTAGCTAATAAGTGTCAATAAATACAAACACAAAAATTAAATAGAAAAAGACAATGCTTTACGTGGTTCACGGTGACTAAGTAGTTAGCGTGGCAGCTCTGTACGAAGAAGGACTGTAAGTTTAATCCCCGTTTCGACCATGAAACATTTTTGCTATTAAATCTTTGGAAGATTTGTTAAAATGAACATTATATTTTCATTGATTAAAATCCATAGAAATAGATTAAATTTACTTTCGTTTCTTATCCATTACTTAATTGTTAATGTCGTTTCAAATTTTTTTGCTGTATTACATCCCTGTTTATAAGATGCTTATTTTGTTTCGATTTCACATTAGTTCATATTGAAGTAACAAATGTGTTTTTACTGGACCTCACTCAATTTCCAAGGTCTTGAAATCCAACCAGTTGGTTGACTGCTAGCGAATATAATTTGATGTTCAGCACCTGGCGAATTCATTTTAGATCGTATTTTAAATATCAAAATGAATTATGCAATTTTCTTTGCAAGAAATGAGGAACAATATGGTTTCAGTAATGTATATTAAATGAAACTTAGAAACACGTATATTTTGCCTAGTAATACACTATTCATCTAGTTCGTTCGTTCGTTAGATGATGGCTAATTGAACATCAGTAACGTAGGTTCTGATATGTCACTTTTTTTTTTTTTTTTTACAACGTCGTTTTGGTGCCGAATTTGTGCTATCAATGCCGTTAAAATTTGAACTTAAACTATTCAAGTTTTGGAATAATTTCAAAAGTAACTTTCCTTTGACTACTTGACACAGCCTCTTCATATTTTAATTGCCAAGCAAAATAGCTGCTATTGCCAATTTCGATACGAATAGGATTCGATACGATACGCTAACATCAATGATTTGTAATGTAATCATTAGAATTTATGGTATTCAAATTTTTAAGAATTTTCTTAAAAATACAAATGGACTAGATTTGTGCCTGACATTATCAAGAAAGGAGAACAGCTTAAATTCTAAAATAATATTTGAATTCATTTTGTTCGAAATTGTAATTTGAAGAAGAATTTCACTTAGTCAAAAATTTACTTTCGTTTCTTTTTTTTTTTTTTTTGCAAAAAATTGAATGGCAAAATTCTAACTGTAGCTGTATGTGATGTCACTAATACGGACTTACTAGTAGTACATGATTTGTTGTAAATTACGATGTGGAGAGACCTGGAATGGCCGAGTGGTTAGCATTCTCGCTTGCTGTGCGCGTATTCAATGATTAAATTCCCGCCGGGGTCTACTGAACGGAAAGTTTCATAGTCCACTTTACCAAAAAGCTGGAGGTCCCGTCTTTAGAAGCTCACCAGCTACTTTAGGTTGTTAATATCAATTCAAACACTGGATGTGTAGTAGTGGCTGAGTGTGGTCGCCCCAGTTGTTTTATTTATTTATTTTTCAAAATTGGAGGAGCAGAAATGTTAATTTTTAGAGTATGATGTAGTTCACAATTAAGAAAGTGACAACACCTTTTAGGACACAAAGTAATAGACATTGACATCTAATCGGAAACAGATATAAAGAGATTACTTCGTGTGGTCCCAAAAAAGTAAGTTCAAAGAGTTTCTGCAAAATTTGAAAGCTCTAATTTTAATAGACACGTATTTGCATAAATTCAGTACTTAAGTATATATGCCTAGGAAATACTGTATATACGTGGCCCTCATATGTCTCTATCCAACTGCCGTAGTCCAGCCGGTGAGGTCGTGGACTTCCAATCAGCAATGTGTAGGTACACGGGTTCAAATCCCGGTACCGACCACCCTAACTTGCTTTTCGTCGGTTTTACCGGACTAATGGAGGAATGGAATGTTCAGTAGTGTCTTTGTTTCTACCTTTCCCATTCTCCCCCCTTCCCTATCTCGGCCAGAACCAGTGGTGTCTAAAGGCCATAAATAAAATCCAGTTCAACATAATGCGACCTATTATTGCTAATACTACGGGACCTTATATCCCCGCTTTGATCGTCTGTCCGCATGGGAGTCACAAAAGGGGGCCAGGGACCCAGGACCCCCAAAATATCTTGTAACCCCGTCACTGCCCCCCTCCCACCAAACTCTGGCAAGACAATTGATTTTTTTAAATAGATCATTGGTAATGTTGTCACAAATGCCTTGTAACTGTGCACATTTGTCTCCCATCTTATTTTGAAGTATGAGTTACTGCAATATTTGCACATAAATTTACCAAATTAAGTAAAAAAAGTAGGCCATTTAATACCTACAACCTCTACTGTTCAACGCGGTAATGAATTTAATAATACGAAATTATCCAAATGAATAAAATACAAGAAAGTTAGCTTTTGTAAAATGAGGATTATCAAAGCAATTCTTTGCCTTTTGAGACTTCAATTAGTAGTTTCCTTTTAAACAGGGAGCAAACATGAGTTGAAGTTTAGTTTCGGAAATTGAGTTTCGGCCGAAGGTGATGCGGTTGTTTGAAACATTAGTGGCCAGTTCTTCAAAACAATTTGAACCGTAGTCCAAAATCAAGCTGAGATTAATACCAGAATACATGATTTTACTGTTGTACTAACCGATATCTCCGATGTTTCGTTAAGACATGACACTGCTGGATGAAACCCTGATCATTGAGGTAATATGTTTACAAAACTTTGCAGTAACAAAGCTTCCGATCAGAACCCTACAAATATTTTCAATTATTAGTAACACTGGGCAGGTAAGTTTAGGTTAGGTTAGATTTCCCTCCGGTAGCAATGTGTATGGTTAATTCGACTGTAGAAGCAAATGCAGAAAGTGAAATGTGTTTCGATGTCGCTCACTTGAACTTTCTGCATAGGGGCATACTAAAATCTGAGTAAAAAAAGATATATCTGTGTTTATTGTAAACTAATTGAGGAACAAAATTTCTTTGAAAAGACAGTTTTCGTAACAGAATAACACGACATACAAGTCCAGAGTTCGTTTCAACTAACGTTTTAAAATCAAGTCTGAAATCGTTTCAAAATAAGGTTATAAATAACCGATTTTACCACGCGTGGATTAAAAATACTTTTCAACAACTGATCATCAAAGTAGTGATTTCTGGTACATTCGAATACAAGAATCAAGTAAGGATCTACAAGGTATCCCAAAATGATTATCCAAAATTTCTATGGGCATCACTTTTCTACCAAGAAAGTTTGGTTTTCATGAGTCAACAAATGAGATTGTTCAATGTCAAACATTTCGATGGTGGTAGCACTAGAACTTCATCCGTTTGCTGCTGTTTCGCAGTATTGTAGTACATTTAAATGCTTACGACTTGATACAAAATAAACCGTAATAAACATTTATTTGTGTATTGTAATTGTTTTTCTCAAGGTCTCTAAGTGCTAAAATGAATCAGCAGACAAGTTACCAAAGAAAATGGCTCCTCGGAGAATACTAACAAAAAGGGAAATGAAAATATTTGATTCAATTTACCGGAATATTCATTGTCCAAGTCAGTTTTTCTTCCTAATTGTTTACCGAGTTGGCATTGTATTATTGTGGTATCAAAGTGAAGAACAATATTTAAGGAAACGTTAAGAGCCAAAAATGTCTTTGCATTATTCAAGTCGAACACAACAATTATTGAAAGAATAACTCAGAAAGCGAGGCTGGAAGTATAGAATCGGAACTAGTTTGGATGGCGCTGATGAAGCATATTCTGAATCTGAAAGGGTATTTACATCAAATTTCTGTTCTGTTCAAACTGTTCAGGAACTGAATAGGAAAGAGATTTGTAGATAATTAAGAAATTCTTAAAGGAATGATGTCCTTCGACCCTAAGAATGAATAATTTCTTCAGCTAAATGTTATTAGATCTATTGCATTGTATTATTTTATGAACAAAACATCTCCAAACAGGGTTAAAGTTGTGGCCCACTCATGAAGAAGTGAGGGGTGTGAATGTAGAAACGATTTCAAATCTTCCTGAGCTGTTAAAACAAGGTACGTACAACAGAATAAGTGAGAAGGTATGTTCATCAGGCGCTTCCGAAGTTCAAAATCATGTTCCAACGGTTTTTGCTATAGTGACGTCACGGGCGGATAGCACATAGGGAACCTTTCAATAGGCGGAGGGAAAATAATTTATTATTGCCGTTTGAGTGCGATTTTTTTGATACAATAAAAACTGTTACAATCTGCA
Organism: Lepisma saccharinum; assembly: GCA_022664845.1. Lineage (NCBI taxonomy): Eukaryota > Metazoa > Arthropoda > Insecta > Zygentoma > Lepismatidae > Lepisma > Lepisma saccharinum. Next base: position 12,821 of record JAGDQP010024786.1, read on the forward strand.
ATATATAGGCTATAAAATAAAAAAATATTTTGCTTCAATAGCTGTAGTAGTTTCAGACCTGCAGCCTGTTATATGATTCGAATCGTCAATTTTTCACCAGTTTATAATAAAATTGATTTTATATAAAAAAATTGAATGGGAATTTTTTGATACAACAAGAACTGTTATTGTAATATATGGGCTATAAAATAATAAATATTTTCCTTCAATAGCTGCAACCTGTTATTTGATTTGAATTGTCAATTTTTCATAAGTTTATAATAAAAATAATTTTATAAAAATCTTTTGGATGTGAATATTTTGATACAAAAATGACCACTTCCCCCACCTAAGATCAACATTTTCGACACCCGTGATCAACATTTTTGCTGTCAATTCTTCAGTTTCTTTGAACATTTTAAAATGATGATGAAGGTTGTTTAATAATCTGAAGGGTGGTTAGACCGAAAAAGAGCGAATATATTCCAGAAAATGTTCCTTTTATTCTATTTCTTCTTTCTTTTGAGCTACTTGGTTATGTTCTTGAAGTTTATACTGATTTTTCTTCTTAAGCTTATGTCAATTACAAGGTCTTATTAGCTGATCTATTAGAATAATACAGGGGCACTGCGCGAACTGATAAACACCACATATTATGTTGATGGTTGATGGACCACGAAAGTTTTAAATCTTTTCCTTGGCTGGTAAAGATATATATTTTTTTAATGATGTATTAAGAATGGTCAAAGGTTTATAAGGAATTAACCTTTCTTATCGTCTGAATGCCTTTCAGGACTTAAGGTTAAAAAAAAGCAAGGAAAAATTGATTTTCTTAAATTTATTTTTTCATATCATTTCCCGAATTTTTCGTAAAGTTTATACCAATGCATTCTTTTGCTTATGATACTGACAACAAGGTCTCGCTGATTTCTCTGCTAGTATAACATGTACACAGTGAATCAAGAATGAAAACGTGGAAATGTAAAAATACAAGTTTTTCACATTCTTTTTTCTTTAGTTCACAATGGTTCGTGGTGTCCTCAAATCTTGCAACGTTAATTTAACTTATTTCCCGACGTCACGCAATGATGAAATTTGCACAGCGACGTAAGTCGGGCGACAATACAATATTCTATTGTTACAATCATATAGTTTTATATTTTTAAAGCATATTATAATATTTCTTTTTAATATGGATTTCTTTAGCCTAAAATAAATACTAACGTGCAACGATCTGTCGTTTGACTGGGTGCAGAACGCTTTAGGATTTGGGACAGGAAACATTAGCTTGAGAAAAACTATACGAACACAGAAATAACTAAAAAATAAAGACATACTTTTCTTATACAATTCGTACTAAAAAGTGAAAAATCATTTTGTTTATGAATGACTAAAAAGAAAAACATGGGGCGCGCCAATTCAATAACTTATAAAGTGACTGTATATGAGAGCGCACGTCATGCTTTTCTTTTTAGTCAAGGAAAAAAAATATTTTTCACTTTTTAATATATATTGTTTTTTAAAAAAGTATGTCTTAAAAAGTATTTTTTATTATTTTTTTTACTCACATCGCTTTGAATAAAAAGAAAATCTGAAGTAACTTCTGAAATGTTATTTCTAAAGCATCACATTTCATAGAGATGTCTGGTAGGTTTACTGTAATCAAAATAATCTTGTCCGTACAAGGAAAACATACGACACTAGGAATTTTGAAAGGAGTGGAAATTTCATTACAAGCAAAAATTTATCTTTTATACCGCAATTTTTCCGTATATAGATATACGTGGCAAGGCTACATAATTTATATACTCTTATTCCATATTATATTTTTAAAAAATCCCATCCAAACAGCCATAATAAATTATTTAAGGATTCACTATCCAACTCAAATAACAGGCCGTAGCTCTGAAAGTACTGTAGCTATTGAAACCAAATCTGTCTCATATTATAGGCAATATAGCGTAGATTATAACAGTTTTTTGTTTTATCAAAAAAATTCCTATCCAAAAGGCCACAATAAATTATTTCTCACCATCTCTTAAGAAATTTCCTATGCGCTATCCGCTTGTGACGTAAAGGAGGCGTGGTTTCCGAAGGGACACGAGCGCACTCCGAAGTTCAGATGAACAGCCCCTGTGTTAAAAGGATACGAAATGGATTTCCAGAAAGTACAATGTGAGGGAAAATGTTTTCGTCGTTTTTGACGTCGCATGGAAAGACGTGATCACTACCGTAAAACGAAAATAAGTACTTCAGGTTCAGGAAAAGCGATCGGGGTAGGAGTGGGAACATTGACCAAGACAGGCGCTTTGCGCACTCATATCAGTCATAGCTAGAGTAGTGACGAAGACAAATGGAGGTGTCGAAGTAGCTCGTTCGGGGTTTATGGCTTTAAGGTGGACTTGTCCGTAGCCGAATCAAGTCACGGAATACATTAAGAATTAGGGGATAATGCAGTGAATGAACGCAGAGCAGGTATTGGTTTGAGAAATTCAGGTCTGAAGATTTCTTCCTGTGTGATGAACCCCCAGGGAACACCCACAGGCCCTGGATGACGAGGCCCTAGAGGCAGCCATAGAACAGGGCAGCAGCCAAGCGTGTGCTGAGCTTGCCGAACGCTTCCAGGTTTCTGATGAAACAGTTAGACTTCACCTGTCTCGCATATGGAGGGCGTACAAGTTGAGCAACTTGGTACCCCACACATTGTCGGAATCCAACAAGGAGCAACGAGTGACAACCTGTTTGTCCTTGCTTTCTCGGCACCCTAACACACCCATATTCCATCGAATGCTCACCAGTGAAAAGAGTACGGTCCGTATGAGACTCCCAAGCATGCCAGACATTGGTTGTTACTGCGGGACCCTGTGCCTTAAACTACAAGGCCACCTCTACACCCACTCAAGATCATGCTCTGGTCTGGTGGACTAGTCGACAAGTGATGAACTGTGAGCTGCTTCCACGGGTCTAAATATGCATTTTCAGTAGCTGGAACGTGTTTAACAGGCACTGTAGCAGAAGGAGCCAGCATTGGTGAATATCTTTGGTGATATGCCGATAGTGTTTCGAAATATTCTGTCCCAACAAAAGATGATCTTGAGTCGAAGGTTCAAACTTGAAGGACAAACAAAGTGAATCTCGGGAACAAAAAATTGTCTAACATGTTGTTTGAGACCCAACTTTAGTAAAATTTTAATCACTTTGATATGCCGACAGTTGCTCGAAATAACTGGAGTCGAAAGGTCAAATTTTAAACTTGAAGGATAAACAAAGTCAAACTTGGACACAAAATATAGTCTAGACAAGTAGTTCGAAATCAACGTTATCTCACCCTCCATTTCAAAATTAAAATGGAACCGGTAACATAAGTTTGAACAACAATAACTCTGTTCTAATTAAAAAAATTGAAAAATGATCAATGGAAAATTCCGAGTGACCTATGACCCCGAACGTTTCGAATGTAAACATCATTTCGAAATCTTTCATACCCAATAACTTTCAAATTCGAACATGAAGGTCGCATCCTTGGACTCTATTTCGAAAAGTTAAAAAAAAGTTGAAATTATAAACACTTCGGTTAATAACCTTCAAAAGTGGGACACCAAGGTCGTGTCTGTAACTCTATTTCGAAACTGTTTTTTTTTAAAAAGAAATGAAAGAGAGAAGGAAAAAAAGACAAAAACTGTTATATTTTTTATTTGGTAAATAGAAAGAGGGAGAGAGGTAAAGAAGTTAAACCACTTTTGAAGGTTATTAACCGAAGTATTTATAATTTCAACTTTTCGAAATAGAGACCAAGGACACGACCTTCATGTTCGAATTTGAGGGTAATTTAGTACGAAACATTTCAAAATGATATTTACATTCGAAACGTTCGGGGCCATAGGTCACTCGGAATTTTTCATTGGTCATTTTTCAACTTTTTTTAATTCGAACAAAGAGTTAATGTTGTTCAAATTTATGTTTCCCGTTCCATTTTAATATTGAAACGGAGGGTGAGGTAACGTTGATTTCGAAATACTTGTCTAGACTATTTTTTGTGTCCAAGTTTGACTTTGTTTATCCTTCAAGTTTAAAATTTGACCTTTCAACTCCAATTATTTCGAGCAACTGTCGGCATATCATCAAAGTGATTAAATTTTACTAAAGTTGGGTCTCAAACAACTTGTCTAGACAATTTTTTGTTCCCGAGATTCCCTTTGTTTGTCCTTGAAGTTGAACTTTCGAGTCGATATCACTTTTTGTTGGGACAGAATATTTCGAAACACTGTCGGCATATCACCAGTGACTAAAAATATTAATACAGTTGAAATCTGAGGAGGAGGGTGAGGTCTCAGACATCTTGGGTGGGCTATAAATTTTGACGTTTGGGTTTCAAATTTGACCTTTCGATTCGAGATAATTTTTTGTTAGGATGCTACTTATTCTTAGTAGAATCGCAACGTTCACTTGTTTGTTTCGAGTATTGGTTTCTCCTTATGAACCACACAACTAGAAGATCAAAATACGAAGGTCTGCTGGATCCAGAATACTATGTTTTGCTGTAGATATTGAGTTAATTTAGAGAGCCGAGTGACTCGACATTGTAAGTAGGAGGCTGAAACGACGTCGTCCTGCCCCCCACCCCCACAATGTGGTTCTATTATCTCGGAAGTGGTTGCAGAACAAATCGTCACAAACGCAGTACAAACTAACGAAATCATTGGTTTAAAATCTCTTTTGGTGCGTGGGGGGGAGGCACCAAGAAAGATTATGAAGAGAGAGAGAGATTACCAACAGAGACTCTCTTTGTACAAATCTACTTTTCTTCTCATTTAGTTAGTGTTTTGTTTCTTATGTTGCAGTGTAAACATCGAGGAGAAGCCTGAAGTGAATGCGGAACTAGAACTGTTACCATGAAGCTTGAACAAAGTTGTTGTGGATGTTCATTAAGATGTGGCAGTTTAGTTATTGGTTACATCTTTCTGGTAAGAATATTTTTAAGGTTTCTATAACTTTAAAGTATCTTGATGGTTCATTTCCCTTGAACAAATTTGAACGTTCATATTCTGGACGTTCATAACCTCCTAGTGCAGATCATATGGATATCTCTTTGCGTGTTCTGAGTAAGCAAGAAACGTGAGGAATTACGGGAGAATGTCTTGTAGTCTTTTCATCATACCTTTAGATATTAATATTACTTTGTTTATGGCTTTCTTTAAGTGCAGAAATGAGGTTAGGATGTTTAATTTCACTATTTCCGAATATAGTTTCACCTTAATCTGATCATATATTTTATTCGTGTAGTCCTCTCTTTTTATCATAGTTAATTTCCTGTATCTGATTTTATACTTCGAAGTTTCTTTTCATCAAACAACTCTTTAAATTGCTTTATAGATTTAAACAGTATGTTTGCTTTTTAGGTAGATTTCGAAGAAAAATATACCTATTGAGATCGATACGATATGAAAGTATATATTTATATATTAACACGCTAGCGGCCATAATTTTGAAGATATTTGAACCAAATTTTTATATGTTGTTTCTAGGCTTAATAGCTCGGTTAAGTTCGTTAATGAGCAAAATCGGTCGTCATCTTGGATCCAAAATGGCCGCCGAACCCATTGTTGTATTGAATACACAACCTAAACCGCTGATGCTATTGAAATCAAATTTGGCATAAAGGTACAACATCACCTTTTGATTACGAAAATGTTACCTAATGAGTTCAAAGACGCCATCTTGGATCCAAAATGGTGGAAGTAAGAAATCTATTTTCCATATCGTTTAAGCTAGAGATACGAAATTTGACATAAAGGTGTATTGTCACTAGTAGTTCAAGAAAATATTACGAAATGTTGAAAAAGTCGCCATTTGGATTCAAAATGGCCGCTGAATCCATTGTTGTATAGAATACACAGCCTAAACGGCTGCAGCTAGAAATATCAAATTTGGTAACACTATACATTATCATTTGTATGTTACTAAAATATTACATGATGTATCCAAAGACGCCATCTTGGATCCAAAATGGCGGACTTAAAAAAAACATTTTCCACACCGTTTGAGCTAGAGATACGAAATTTGGCATAAAGGTGCGTTATGACAACTAGTTTAGGGAAATATTACAACATTTGGGAAAAGTCGCCATCTTGGATCCAAAATGACCGCCCAAAATCCCATTTTGCACACCGTTTGAGCTGGATAAATGAAATTTTATTTGAATATGTACCATCATAAGTAAGTCACGACAATATAAGAAAACTTTCAAAAAGTCGTCAACTTGGATCCAAAATGGCCGCCACAAAAACCCAATTTCCAAATCATTGAAGGTAGAGAAACGAAATTTTCTTTGAAGGTGTAAGAACAAGAGTAGGTTACAATAAATGGGGCAAACCTTCCTTTTGAAGGCGCAACCCTCCGTGGGAGGGTACAGATAGATACCATGGTGGTGTAGTGCTGCAGTAAGATTTTGGTTAAGATAAAGGAGGCGCATCCTCTCAAAAGCACTGAAGTTGGGGGGCGAACCCTCTACGGGGGTCTGGGAACACGCTCCAAGCGAAACAAAGTGAGTATATTTATATATATATATATATCGTTGAACAGTTCTTGATGAATAATCTACAAAACAATAAATAGTTTCTCGATAGCTCTCATATAAGGCGAGATTTGAATTTTTGAAAATAAAAAAAATGTCGAGATCTACCTCAGCCTGTAGGCCTACCGAAAGGGATTTTTTTTCCCGTATTTGTTTCTATGTAATAGCAGTCTCCCTGTAGAGTTCTTCATACACAAATAGAAACAAATTATTGCATAGTACAATCGATTATTATTACCATTATTTTATTACTATTATTCGAGGAACATTTCCAGAACACGAGAACTGCATGCGGTTTCCTGCACAAAGTTAACTTTAATGTACGTATTATACGGATGATGTTGGAGATATTTGTTTGTACACTTGAATTGGATAGAAGGCAGTATAATATGATTTGACAACGTTAATATTCCCAACACCATTCCCAATGATATTTCACTACGTAGACCTAACACACCATTTCCTTGCAGTTGACTAGCTGTTCAGTAGAAGTTGTGCTTGCAAAATACTAACCAAATGCTGACAACGAAATGACATCCCCAACAATCATTATTTATTTCTTTTTTTTTTTCGGAAAATTCTACCTCCTTCCACTTATTACCCGTCCTACACACTTATTATTATTATTTATTCATCAATACTACTCTCTTTTTACATTGATAAGCATTAGTGGAAGGAGATGAGAGAGTTTGTGTTATTAAAAGAATCAGCATTCTTTAATAGTGAACAATAATGAGTGGAAGTACCTAGCAAAGTGACGTCGGCCCGAAGTCGGCATTTGGCCGACGTCGTGTTTGAAGTATATCGACAACGAGCCGGTGTCGGCGGTGCGGGGTTTTGTCCCTATGCCAACAAGTTGGGGGGACCTACGGCTACTCAGAAATGGTCCGACGATGAAACGTCACTTATGGGTTGGCGCAGACCTTTCCCCAACTATTCCCAACTACTAATCGGGATCTCATCTATTCCCGACGGCGGCACGACCAAAATTCCCGACTATTTGTCGTCTTGGTCAGCATTTGGCTTGCTGGATATTGTCTGGTTTGGTTACTCGCTGACTTTTATTTAAGATAACGTAAACAAAAAATCAGATCATAATTTAAAAACGAAAAACAACAAAATATAAAGAGAGAATTATGCAAAAATAATTTTAAAAACACGCCTTCATTACCAACGCACTTGAAAAATAGGAAGAAAAAAAGCTTTTTCGCATACTCTTATATTTTTTTAACTATTTACAAATTTTAAAAATTATGCTACTACACAGTAAACAAAACTCTTAAAATTAAGAAAAAAGTTCTAATCTCTGCACTGAGAAACAATTTTCTTAGGAATGAGAACACTGGTATCTCATTTCTAAGAAAATTGTTTCTCAGTGCACAGATAGGAAATATATTTTTATTTTAACAAACTGTTTTTTTTTTTTTTGTTTTTTTTTCACTGTGTAAAAATAAGAGCGCCAGACGCTGATAGAAAATTTTGTTGAACAGCTGAAAATATCTAAAAGCATGAGAAAATATTAATTTTATCCTTTTCATTCAATAAAAGCACGTTTCTCTTAAGAATTATTTTAATCGATATTTTAAGAAATTTTCTTTACTTATCACTCAAGTGTGAATTCCTGTACACTTTTAACCGAAGTACTTTATAGTTTCTTAAGCTTTTATCGTTCATCTTTATTGTAATATATATAAAACCATAAAAAGCTGTTGGCATACTTTAATTCTTAATTAGATATGCAAGTCAGACTGCAGCAAACAAACGGCCTCCAAAAAACAAAATAGTACTCAATTCTAAAATGTTAGAACAACATTTAGTTGTAAAAGCACAATTATTTGCATGTAAACAATGTAAACTAGTTAAATCAGGATGTGCTGATCTAACTCGAATAGTTACGCCTGTTACGTATTCACAATAACTACTTTGACTCTAGTTTCCAGACGATCGGGAAAAATTGAACAAAATCTGCGAAATTTTTCCATAGTTACCGGATTTGAGACTGTGTACAAGTTTCATATTTCTGTTTAGTCTGAAAGTGGCTTAAAAATCAATTACTAATCCCTTGTCTTACAACAAGTGAAGTTAAGAAATACCATGTAAAAATTATGATACATAAGGTTAAGGTATTTTGGTACCAAAAATTTTGTCGTGCTCTTTAACAACAATAATTCAAGGAAAATTGAAGATGTCTGAGATGAGCGAAAGACAAAATCATTTCCGATGAACACAGCGGAAACAAAGTTGTGAGCTGGCAATAAATTTAGAACAGTTTTTAAATTCGTATCAAACAAGGACTGGCTGTCAAAGACATTTTCGGACAAGGATACCTAGACACATCTCTACGAAGCAAAACACAAACATTACATATACCCCCTCGCCTCATACACACACACACTGACAAAATACGGTCGTTTTTCCCTTACAGCTGAAATCATGTGGCATTTATAAAAACCATACTTAAGAAGCTGGTATATAACATGCATCAGACTCAGACGATAAGCATCGTAACCCTACTATTAACATGAATTTAGTTCTTTTAGGTGTCAGGCTAAAAGCAATTAAGTTTTAGAAGAAAGAGAGGAGGCATTTATCCACGTTTGAAACATGCCAGTACAGTACGTACTCTGATATGGCTTCCACTATGTTCTTGACGATTCATGTATTTCTTCTATCACTGAAAAAGTCAATTCGAATGTTTCCGGAACGCCTTATCTTGGAAATAAATATTTTCTCTGCAACACTATAAAAATGTTTTTCTGAATTTTTTAATTGTGTTTTAGGTTTTCGCCCTAATTGACGTAATAGGACTTTCAATAGGCATCCACGGCTACAAAGATCTCACTGATGATGAGAAGCGAGAAGCAATAGGCAACAAAGACATTGATGATAGAACAGGTAATGTCATTTTTTTTTCATTAACTTACGATATTGTTTCTAATGTAGTGTCAGGTTTCCTACACATCAAGGACATCTGGAATTTCTGGAAAAGTCGGAGATTTTGCAAATACGGATAATATTTTTTTCTCTCTCTCAGGGATTCACAGAGGTTGTGACTTGTGAGTACGAGTGTGGCGATCCCGGGGATAACTAAGCGGGTATCAACCATACTTTATTCTGGTTGATACTCTGTTTATAGTACCAACGTTTCTTCTTCTCCGTAATACAATACCTTGTCAATATATTTGTTTAAAATGACCTCAAGTAAATATACTCGCCGCGCTAGTAGGTCAAGTGAGAATGACATTAAGTTGTATTTTTCTTAAAAGAGCAGCTTTTGGTGTATGTATGGTATTTTGACTGTTCTTTGTATTTTGATAATAGCATTTCTATTACTTGGTTAATTTCTCCTAGTTTCCCCTGTTGTGTATTAAAACGGCTGTATGTTATTATCACATGCAATTTATATGTATAGTCGATCAGTACAAAACCCCGTTTGGGGTAAAAGGAAGAGTGATGCAAGAATTCTGCTCACAAAAGAAGTTATATCTATTTTGCGAGTGATTATGGCGAAAGTATTGCCTTTGTAATAAAATTAAGAGACAGTATCCTTCCGCCATAGTGACACAAAGAAAGTCACTCGCAAAATAGATATCACCTCTTTTGTGAGAAGAATTCTTGCGTCACTCTTCCTTTTACCCCAAACGGGGTTTTGTACTGATAGCACTTATTTTGTAAGGCTGCCTATAAAATTTAAAAAATACAGTAATTTGAATTAAAAGTTTTTTTGTTTTTTTTAAAAAAGAAAGAAAATATTGTGTTCCTCAGGGTTTCAACTTCCAAACTTACACAATTTTCTTTTTAAAAAAAAACACTCGACCGGGATTTGAACCCGCGAACACACGCGGCGGAGTCAAGAACGCTAATGATTAGGCTACCGAGGCTTCGCGCTTGCACTGATGGAAACAAATATTTATTGGAAACGGGCGGTGGTCTACAAGGACTCCTGTCTTCTAACAAAGAAAAGTATTTCCTGCTTCTAAACGTGATTTATAGCATTCTGAGTATATCCGAAACGGCTTCGGTAGATCCGAAACTAACTGTATAGTATCTGAGTGCCGCTAACAGTGTCCTTTGCCAGCGTCACTCGAAGAACTGCCGTTCTTCATGATTATTCCGTTTCTTCGTTCCACCTCATTACTATTATTTACACCTCCAAGATATGTAGTAACTAATTGATGTCAACTGTTAAGCTCAATACAAGGTCATATTAGAGTGGTTCGTGGGAAGACGTCATAAGGAAGAAGATTCCTCTTTCGCTCTCATTTCGTTACTATATGTGCAGTTGGCAGCAATATGCAGCGATTGTGTGTGGAGAAGTTTTGGTAACACGAGTAAGATGTTACATGCACTTGTAAGTAGAAACTTATGTTTTTATTGGGTTAAAAGGAAAACTTCCTCCTTCTCAAAGTTGCAGAAATTAAGTGAGATGTTCAGAGTTTTCAGAGAAACATACATCGTATCGGAATGTGAAATAGTAATATGTAAATACGTTAGAGGGGTAATGTTCCTTCCTGCGCTTAGCTCTCGTGATTTACACGTTTCTTGGTTCAGTAAGCTGTAGTGACATGTCCCCCCAACTGTTGGGAAAGATGCCACAAATTGCTCGGGTAAAGATACCAACAGGATAAGAGGTAAGAATTCAGCTGTTACCAACAACGCTAGAGCATGTTTGCTACTTGTGAAGTGTATCCGTACAATCCTGATGCTATATTCAATGAAGCTTACACAATTTCAAATATGACAGCTCTTGAAGACAATATCAATCGTACAGAAACCGTTTGAGGAACAGGAGATATCACTTATTCTATCCATCAGAGACCTCGAGCAAGCCAAATCGCACCCAATGACAGTTTTCTTGAAGAATCGATGCCAAGCACATCTTTAGAAGTTCCAGTGGGTCCCTTAACATCTGCACGTACACCTTTACTCTCTAATAGACCTACATCTGCAAGTAGCAGATCTTCAACTCCAACAAGTACGGCATCTTCGTAGCTTGTTACCTCCCTCCAACTTCACTAAGCCCCAGACTAAATGCAAACGTCAAGCTAGAGTTCTCACGTCCTTAACTCACAGTGAAACACCTAAGTAATCCAAGGAAACTACGACAAAGAAATCGCCTCAGCCCCAAACTACGAAAAACACCAGCTATTCTTCTTGTGCATCTACTACTAATAGAGGTCAAAGTTCAAAAGAAACTACACCACCACGTAGACTTCAAGTTGCGTCGGCAGATTACTGCGGGTTTTGTGGGCGATTATCCTAAAGGTCCTTCGGTTCAGTGGCTACAATGTATTGTATGCAAAATGTGGTTCCATGAAACATGCACCAAACAAGCAGACATTTGTTTTAAGAATAAGAACACTTGAAATAAAATGTAGTGTAGAATGTTTCATGCCAGTTAGTGTCAATACATTAACGTCTTTGTTGTATATTATTGTCACGAACATGAGCACTAAAAGTATAGAATGTCAATAACATTATGTTATCTAAACTACTTTATATACTTGTATATTTCATTTATAATATTAGACCTACATTTTGAGGAATATAAGCGTACTTGTTTGAAAGTGCATAATTCTATATTTTTTTGTTCAGTAGAAGTTTTCTACGAGTGTAATATGTTTCTCTAGATCAGTCTTAGTTTGTATTTTATTTTATTCAAAGTAAAAGAGTGTTCAGATACATCCTATAGTTTACTGTAAATAAGTGTTTGAATCATACATTTTTATCTATTACATTAATTCCTTTCCTAATACGCTCGTTACAATAACCAGATTTGTGAGGCATCTTCCCCCGATTAATGAGGCGTTTCCCCCCGCATATTTGGGGGAAGATGGCAATTCGTAATGTTGCTTTTGTTCTCTTCCAGCGTATTGGTTATACCGAGTTCCGAAACGAAACTTGGTGTGCAGGTTACCAAACGATTAACCTTAAAAACGGTAACTTTTTTCTGTATACAATTTTCAACTAGCTATGATACCCTAAACATAAAATTAGGGCGACTTTCCCCGATTCACTCTGCATCAAAACCTTAATATGATGTGGAATACACTGACTTAGCTAAGCCATTTGACTGTGTTAACCATGAACCATCTCTCAAAAAGTTAACTTATATTGGTCTCTCGTCTAGATGATTTAAATAATTTAAGATTTATTTAATGAATAAATCGTTCAGAATTAAAGAAGGTAAAATATTGTATCATGAAGTCTCAATTAGTAATGGGATACCTCAGGGTTATACCCTTGGTTCATTATTATTTATTATATTTATTCATGATTTATGTGAAGAAATTAACAGCTTAATGTTACTTCTCTATGCAGTTGAGACCTAAAAATCTTTAGAGAGGTTAAGAAAAACTAGTAATTTGAATGTATTTAAGGCCTTTAGGCATCTCAGGCTCAGACCGGATCGAGTGTGGGAGAGGCTGTTGGAAGGTAGTCGGCTAGTGCCTAGGTTGTAGATACCATCCCGGTATTTGCCTGGTGTAACTGAGGCAAAAGCTCTGGAAAATCTCAGTCAGGATAAAGAGCCGCTGGGTTCGTTTTCAGGCCCTTCCGATTGCTAAGTCTGTGCTCTGCGAGATGAACTAGTAGTAGTAATGGTAATTATCTTCAGCAGAAGGATATTGATAATATTGACCAATGTTATGAAAATTAATATTCAAAAAACAAAGTTTGTTGGTTTTACAAACAAAATTCAATGTTATGCGAGTATGTACTCGTACAAGTGCAAAATACTTGTATGTTATTAAGGCTAATTCTATGAAAGACCTTGGCATGCAATTTGACCATAAGTTAAGTTTTAATATCCATATAAATGAAATCATAGTAACAACCAGAAAATTGATCACTTTTATCTTGAATCAATGAAATGAATTCACTTCACTAGGATTGATACTTACTTAACTTTATACAAAATCTTGGTCAGTGCTAAATTAGAGTATGCATCTAATGTTTGCAATGATTTAACAAATGCAGCTGGAAATAAGGTTGAAGCAGTAGAAAGATGTTTGTTTCGACTTAAAATGTTTATATTTAACATGCCATACTTTCCATTTCATTACAATTATTAATACAATTACGAGCATGGAACCGTATTTAAACAGGGAAAACTTAGAATCAAGAAGAATACATATTGAAAAGAAATCCTTCATGGAACGCACTAATCAGTGAAGTTTCACGTTCCTACTTCATAGCAACATTTTTTAAAATATACCTGCGTATGTAACTAGGTTTCACAACTTATTAACTGCAGTTCGTCATGGTGACATATTGCTCAAACGACTTAATTGTAATTACAGTGAATAATGTTTTATTAGGGAACAACCTATGTTATAAATTGGTAATAAAATATAAAAAATAATAGATTATAATATAATCATTTTAATTGTAATCAATAATAGCTATTTCATTATACTTCATTATTATTATTATTTCAATTTGGCTCTGAGTTCTGATGAATGTGAACTGTGCTCGAAACCATTTTATGAAAAATAAATGTTTTTGCGTTGTTCCTTGTGCTCAACTAGATTTCGCGTGCAGTCTGAAGAAGGAGGTGGTATACTTCCGAAACTGTTACACTTTAGTTTCTTTTTGTTATTAAAGTATAATCAGCCTTGTCAGAAAGCTGTCTTTATCTATATTCAAGATGGATATGTCGCAATATCAAAACTAGATTTCATGTAAAATCCATTGATCGAGGAACTCTACCGGAAGAAACATCGAAAATAGTATGTATCAAGTTGACCAATCACATTCAGAGATGCCAAGAAATATACAGAACAGCAAATAGTTGCTAACAAATGTGGAGAGACTTGCGAGATAATACAGAGAGACAATTTGAAATACAATAATTATGACAAATTAAACTATCTTCAGGGTTAAGGCATAATGGAGTTGCAAGAAAATATTGTACAGCAATAACATTTTAACATGACTTAAATAGAATGCATCATTATGTAAAATAATAATAATAATAATAATAATAATAATAATTAGGAAATAAGAAGTTTCAGGAAAAATATATTAAATACAAAATGGGAAAGAAACATAAAGGAAGGACGACACTGGAAAATTTGTTGACATCTCCGACGTCTTATTTTTTTTTTACACCAGGAGAGAGGATTATGTAATGGGATATAAAATACACATAAAATACTTCACAGATGAAGATTAATAATAGCATATATAACAAATG
>JAGDQP010024787.1:0-16469 GCA_022664845.1 Lepisma saccharinum
AAAAATGCAAAATTTCGTTGGTCCACCGCGGAAGAAGCTTTTCAAAACTTAAAGCAGAAATTAGTAACTTTTCTAATCTTACGATATCCTGATTTTACTAAACGCTTTATTGTTAGTGTAGACGCATCTAATGATACAGTCGGTGCAATTTTGTCGCAAGGTGAAGTAGGAAATGATTACTCTATAGCCTATGCTTCTGCATCGCTTACTAAAGCACAACAAAATTATAGAACTTCTGAAAAAGAATGCTATGCCATTGTTTGGGCATGAAAACCATTTCGTCCATACATTTATGGAAGAAAATTCTTAATCCTAACGGATCATCGTCCATTAGTGTGGATTTTCAATGTGAAGGACCCTACCTCTAGGTTAATGCGTTGGCGTTTACAATTAAAAGAATATGATTACGAGATCCAATACCGACCGGGAAAGAAAAATACGCCCGCAGATGCTCTTAGTAGGATCCATGCAATTGAAAATGCAGATTCTAGTAGCGAATCAGAAAATGAAACATATCCTGATTTAGGCAAATCAAAAGAAAAAAGTACCAGATCCGAAACTGAACCATTAATACCTGAATCTAAAAACAGAATCTTAACGGAATTCCATAATTCACCGTTAGCAGGTCATCGAGGAATTCATAGGACCTACAGTAAGATTAAACATCATCTTATGTTAAATAATTACGAACTGGACCAGTGGCCTACGTTAAAGTCAGACAGAAAATTTTATTGAAAAATGTCATTCCTGCCAAACCACAAAAATTACAGATCATAGAGTAAGAATGCCATTGGTAATTACAGATACTCCACAATGCACTTTCGAAAAATGTGCAATGGACGTAGTAGGACCTTTAACTTTAACTCGTTTATCGAATAGTTACATTCTCATATTTCAAGATGATCTTAGTAAATTTACCATTGCAATACCAATTCCACAGCAGGATGCTGATACCATATCTCATACTTTCATAGAACATGTAATTCTTAAATTTGGTATGCCAAAGAAACTCTTAACAGATCAAGGCTCCGCATTTATGAGTCAAATGTTTAAGCGTACTTGCAGACTTAAAAATAAGTAGATTGCATTCAACTGCATATCATGCACAATCCCATGGATCTATAGAAAAGATGCACCAAACTCTCCTTGCTATACGTAGACATTACATTTCTGAGCCGCAAGAAGATCGGGACGTTTGGTTACCTTTCGCTGTTTTTGCAATCAACACCTCAGCATTTCGACAGGGTTTAGCCCATATGAACTGCTCTTTGGAAGACCTAGTAATATTCCAGGAATTCTTCAACAGAAACCAATAGAAATTAATTATAATCATGATGATTACCTCAGAACTTTCAAAGAAAGAATGCAACAGTACAATAAGTTAGCTAGACAAAACCTAATCAAAGCAAAAACTCAAAGTAAAGAAAAGTATGATAAATCAATTAATGAACAAATCTTTAAAGTAGGAGATTTAGGTTTACTTTTTGATGAGACCTTACGCCGAGGACGTTTGACAAAACTTTCCTCGCAGTGGTGGGGTCCGTTCACTATTACTGAAGTAAATGGAGTAAATTGCACTTTACAAATTAAACCTAACCGAACAGTGAAAGTACATGCCAATATATTAAAATTGTACTATTAGTAAATCACCCTCCTATATCCCACTCCTTTTTCTATTTCCAGATGGGATCATTACGATCTTTGTTATCGTTATTTACTTTGTTGGTAACTCAAGCTTCGACATCTAGCCTCAACGCCCGTATTGAAAGATTTCAATATAGTCCAGGATTGTATTACGAATACAAAGGCTTAACTCAATTGTACAATACTGAGTGGAAAATAGTAACATACGTAAACTTAACTCGTTCAGATGAAAATTTTGAATTACTTTCGCATTACATTAAAACAGTAAAGAATATATGTGAGCATAGATTAGTAAAATTCAACAAGACTAGTTGTACTTCAACTTATGAAAATGGTATTACACAAAAGGTCAAATTCATACCAGACACACAGTTACTAATCAGATAAGTAACCGAGACCCGTACCTTTGAAAGAACAAAGCGCAGACTTTTTAATTTGATCGGAACTATTAGTAAAACCCTATTAGGAACAATGGATTTTGATGATGCTCAATACTCTACAAATCAAATTACTAAATTGGAAACAGAAAAAGCAGAATTTCTAAAATTATCTAAAGAACAAATTTTAGTTCCGAAAAGTACTTTACAAACAATTAACGGTACTCTTTCAGCAATTGAAGAAAATGAACAGCATCTAAAGCAATCTTTAGAACATCTAACTATAGAAGTTAATGCACGCAATAAGAAGTTGGCGCATGCATATTTAACTTTAGAAATGTGTATTTCAATTAATGAAAATATTCAGAAAATCGATCGTTTGCTAAAAGATATACGTCAGGACTTTGATATGATCTTAGATGCAATTTTAAACCTCAAAAAGGTGTTTACAACCTCACATAATAACAGCTACTCAAATCTTTACTCATTTTAAATCCGCTTCCGCTAATTTGCCTCAAGATTAATTAGAGAGGCTAATTTGCCTCTCCTTACCTTTTGCTGGTAGTGTCTCTTATGGATACCTTTAGCAAAAGATAATGACATTAGATGTATTTATTCACAACAACATTCTAGGTTATGTGATAAGTTTACCATTAACCGAACATTTGCAATTCGAAACATACTATGTGATTCCATTACCTATTAAAGTCACTAATTCTACGTATAAATTCTTGTATATTCAACCTAAAAAGGATTATTTAATCATGGATACTACAAAACAATATTATGCAAAATTAAGTGGAAACGAATTTTATGCTTGTAAGAAATTAAGAGTAAATTGGAATATATATAAACAAACCTTCCCAATCGTATCTACACATGTACATGACGAATGTGAAGCTTAATTGTTACAATATATTCGAATTATTCCAGAAGATTGTAATAAAAGAATTGTACATCTTGAACAGACACTTTGAACTCAATTGGATCAAAAGCAATGGTTGTTTGTAAGTCCACAACAAGAAAAATTAACAATATTGTGTCAAGGGCAAGAACCGTACGATGTAATTCTGTCCAATTCTGGTAAGTTAACCTTAAATTCTAATTGCAAAGGTTATGGTTTTCGAACATTAATTCAATCTCAAAATATTTATGAAACAAATTTGACAAACAAAGATCTAATTCCGAAAATTAATTTAACTTATGATTGTTGTGAAACGCAAGGTAAAGGTATTAGTATTGATGATATAACAATAGATGTACCAATCAAACATGTTGTTAACAATTTTAATGATTTGCGATTTGCATCTCATAAAGTAGATGAAATTGAAAAGTTAATTAACGAACAACAATGGAAATTTTATCATGCTACTCAAGTTAATAAATTATCTATTTTTGCTTATATCGCTTCAGGTATTATAATAATACTCATTATTCTTTGCTTTTGCAGAAGATAAAAATGTTATAAATTATTTTCAAAATGTTACGACGATAATTGTTGTAAATCAATTTGTTTTAGACCAACTATCATAAACAAAATTCAAAATAGAAAATAAGAAAAAGCTGTCACACCTATTTCAATGACTGAATTAACACAAAGTCAAACTAGTCTAGTAGAAGATGAAACAATGCTTACTAGCAAACGTAAAAAGCCAGTGCTTAAAAGCAGGTAAATACAAATGTTTATGCATCAGAAATAACTGACTCACGCAAACAATAGTAAAAGTATCATGTTTAAGGAAAATTTATATCTTATTAAGGTGGTAAAATGGTTGTCTCTCCTCAATTAATAAAAACGTTCCGTCAAGGACGTGGATTCTTCTCCTAGAATCCACCTCTTTGGCAGGGGAGGTGTTCTGTAGGAGTCCATCTCTCAAAATTCTAAGACAAACTACCGAATAAGCGATACACTATACCCATTGGATGTATTCCACTCCAACCCGTGCAAATTATTCGTTAGCCAATTCACCTGGCGCTGGTACCCTGCTGCTAAATCGGAACATTCACAGGGTAATTTCAACAGACAGCGGAATATTAGTGTCGCATCACACGCAACCACACACATTTTGCGGATAATGTACTCATGGTAGGAAATCTTAAAACCTTAAAAATCAATAATGTACTGCCTTGCGCATAATACACGTGAACCTGCTGGGTTCTGCTGCTGAAGCACTAGAGGGATCACTTGTGCAATGCACTCTAGATCCTTGATAAACTGATGAACAACATTCAATAAAGGTCACTTCATAATATGGGTATGACCCTGTGCAACAAGAACGGAATATTATTCGCCAAACTGTTCAGGATCGTTCATATGACTTAAAAATGTTGCACAATCACCGTTCCTGTGTTCGACACGTACAGGCAGTTGTGCACCTTACGTAAATTACACTCGGTACACTGAGTAGGATTGTTCTGCAAGTTCGTATCGATGGTATTAAACACGCATTTGTCCACAATAAAGTCACCTCGACAAAGCGTACACTGAGCCATACTACCAATAAGGTCCAGTACATACTAGAAAGCTTACTACACTGAGAGGTACTACACAGATACCTGAAGTACGTACAGCACGAGTAGACAAAACAGTAATGGTCCACTACAACACACGTGTCACTTGCTCATGAAGGGAGCCTCCATATCCTTGGACAGCAACATGTTCACCAATGCACCACGGTTTAATTTCAGCATACGTTGAAGCCCCAGTCGAACTTTTCCTTTAAAGCTTGTAACGTCCTTGACTTTCCATAGAAATTCAGTGTATTGCTTCGCCTGAATTATCCTATATTAAATCACCCTTTCGGTTATTCATAGAGACGCTATGGACTCAAGAAAATAATTTACATATTCATTTTTATTCGATAATAAGAACTTTTAAACAAGTAAATTAAAAACTATAATACATTAAAAGATATCGCTATAAACTTGGAAAATTGTTAATTCCGCGTTTATTTAAAATTTAAAGAAGTTCAACATATGTGTGTATGTAAACTGATATCATCTGAAAAGCAAGAGTTAAACTTTGAAATGTAGAATATATGTACGTGTCTGTAAGATAGAGATTAAAGGTATATCACGTGACGCTGTGTTGTCACTGAATCAGAGGTATATAAATAGGGTCAGAACGATGTGAAATCACTTCTTTCTGGCCTGCGGGCCAGTTAACATCAAGCTCTCTGCTTGGTGTTCTTTCTTTGGACATATAGTCCACTAATAAATTCTTATTATCTAAACCTCTTTGAATATTCTTTACTAGGCTTATGCTTATAATATTGCTTTAGCGCATTGCGCTTCATTCATCTTTATTACTAATTCTCTTTTGAAACCTTTTTTTCCAACTGCATAACGCCTTCAGAGAGGCGCGCTGTGGTACCTATTTACCTTGTCCTTTTGGCTGCACGTCTTCAGACAGGCGGGCAACCATTACTGCTGGTGGTCAGTGGTATACAACCTTTCTCTAGTTGCGGTACGCCTTCAGACAGGCGGACTAAAGCTATTAACCCAGCCTAAAGCAACTAAACGCCTTCAGACAGGCGGTAGTTGTATCTTTGCTTCTTCCCTCCTTCAGACAGGCGGGAAGGGGTACTTATCTATCCTTGGTATATTGCACGCCTTCAGACAGGCGGGCGTATACTACTTTACCAGGTTCTCAAGTGCCTTCAGACAGGCATAAGGGAGCCTTCAATCCATCCTAACAACGGCTTGCACGCTTTCAGATAGGCCGGATGGTCGTTTACGTGGCTCTTGTACGCCTTTAGACAGGCGGACTAGAGAACTTTTCCATCCTTGGTATATTGCACGCCTTCAGCCAGGCGGGTGTATATTACTTATCCGCTCTTGTGAAGTTTCCTTTCCGTATACTTTCATGTATTACTAATTGAGATTTGTCTTTCAGCATAGTGTTAGCGTTCGGTGATCCCACGCCCCAGAAGCCGTGGCGGAATATTGACAGCATATCTGAGAGGCGTCCATTTAGATCTCTCCGGGACATTACATGCTGTTTTAGCTGCCTCGTGCGATTTCAAATACGTTGCGAACAAACCATCCACTGTGCTCGGCTCCCGTAAAATGGTTTTCGTACGTGCACCAAACAATGTAGCAATATCCTCTGGCGTGGCGTCCGGAAATAAATACTCACCACGATGACCTGCACAGTTGTGATCACGTTGGCTGGGTTGGTTCGTATAGCATCCTATACAGAGAAGGCAGCAAAGTCGTACTGATTAACACTTGCCAATATACACGATTCATCCACCCACCGCACCGAACACTTGCACGTTGCGGATGACTTGTCCACAGGCACGCTTGTACTTGCAACGGACGGAATAACTTTGTCTATGTTCGAGGTGGCCATGACGACTGATATTCAAACCACAACACCAATACACTTTAACTACAGTCCAGCACATGCGCAAACGCACTCCCACCACTCCAGCGGTACCGCCTTTGAACATGTCAACCTGACAGCTGATGTTAAAAGTAACGACAGTCCTGTCACAAGTGATGAAGATCGCCTTTGTTCGAGACAAGCCGATTACGAATAATGTCACGCATGAGTACGTCCCACTGAGTTCCAAGTCATTGATGCTAATTCGGACACACAGCGTTGTACGGCTAAAAGTTTAGGCTTTTCCAGGTGATGGTGTTCTGTCCCCAGCTACTACTCACAGACACGTTGGTCAGTAAGAGAGGAGGCTTGTTCATATACAGTGTTCGATTTGTTTTAAATTACGAAGGGGGTTCCTAAAGCTAGAGGTTGCTGGTAAGTTTCAACAATCTGCTTTGGTAGAAATACAAAGATTTTATCCCTGGTTGGATGATATTCGGAATTTAAAACCGGGGATGAAATTCTCACGCACCAGGGAAGATCCCCGGAATCCCACCACCACGGCAAATCGAACACTGTTCATCTATCTATCTATCTATCTATCTATCTATCTATCTATCTATATATATATATATATATATATATATATATATATCTGTATATATTACACATACATACAGTATATATGAAAACTGGAATAGTATAATGCAAACCCTTACTCATGTGAACGATGATTCATTTGAGAAACCACTAGTTTGGAAGGAGGTCTTATCCCTCTTGAATCAACTAAACAGGCTGGAATCAGCTTTCATGATCACTATTTGAAAGGTTATACTGGAGAGTACGCAGAGTCTCACCGTGAAATTAGAAAGTGTCAACATAGATTTAGCAATAGTGCATAATTTATTTCATTTACTTGCGAACTTTATAACTTATCTTCGACTCTTATTAGCAAAAATCCATGAAGAAAACTGATATGGATTACGAGTGTAATCATAAAAGGCTTATAAAACGTAACATTTAAGACGATGAAGTAAGAGACAATGAGGTTGTTCTAACAAGAAGAGAAAATTTTAAAGTTGAGGTGCTTCTTCCTATTTATGATAAATTGCACGCTGAATTAATTAGAAGAAAGGAAAGCTATAAATTAAGGTCTGACAACTTCAGTAAGTTTCTGCAAAGTTCTTCTTGTCTCATTTTTTAACGCGCAGCTAACCGTCAGGTTTCATATGAAACTGCACGATCTGGAATCAACCTTCCCAAATGAATGAGTGCATTTTTCGGAACTTCTGCAGAACAGGGGAATTTGTAACTCGCCAACAGAAATGCTAGTATTTACCAGGTGTATAAATAAGTTTTTGCCGGGTTTTGTGCTAAAGAAAACACGTGATTTTCAAGGGAAATTAATTTTGTTTTATTCAAAATATTGGCCTTAGGCTTCTACACATTTCGCCCATCTTTCAGGTAACTGATGCATACCATGCCAGAAAAACTGCTTGTCTTTTGCGACGAACCATTTGTGGAGCCATTTTTCAACTTCTTCGAAATAACTGAAGTGCTGCTCTGCGAGCGCGTGCCCTATTGATACGAAGAGGTGATAGTCAGATAGCGCCAGGTCTGGGGAGTACAGCGGGTGCGGAAGGATGTCCCATCCAAGCGATTTCAAAGTGTCTTTCACTGGTTTTGCTGTGGGAGACGGCGCATTGTCGTGTAACACAATCACTTTGTCATGTCTTCGGGCCCATTCCGGTCGTCTTTCGATCAATGCGTGATTTAAATTAATCATTTGTTGGCGATAGCGTTGTTCATTAACGGTTTCGCCGGGCTTCAAGAGTTCATAATACACAATACCGCTCTGGTCCCACCAGACACAAAGCATGGTCTTCTTGCCGAAGCGATTTGGCCTTGGTGTTGAAGGACCGGCTTCGCCAGGTGAAAGCCACGATTTTTTCCTCTTCGAGTTTTCAAAATAAATCCATTTTTCGTCATCGTCACAATTCGATACAAAAAGGATTTTCTTTCGTGGCGTTGAAGCAGCATTTCACAAGTGACTTTGCGATTTTCCATTTGACGTTCATTCAAATCGTGTTGGACCCATTTACCCAGTTTATTGATCTTCTCCATTGCTCGTAAACGTCTGCTGATTGTTTCTTGTGACACATTTAATGATTTTGCCAATTGCTGTTGGGTTTGAGTTGGGTCATCCTCCAATAACACCTGCAATTGCTCATTTTCGCACCAGAGTGCGCACTGTCTTTTTCACAGTGCAATCACCACTTTAAAATTGTCGAAACCATGTCTCACATGTCCTAATCGATGGAGCGTGTTCACCATATGTTTCTATCAGCACACGATGACTTTGAACAGCCTTTTTCTTTTGATTAAATAAGAAAAGCAATGCGTGCCGCAAATGTTCTTTTTCAGGCACAAACTTCGACATGATCAACTGAACGATTAAACAAAGACGCTAGTGTTTGGCGGACTCAACTTGTGTGTGTTTGTAGTTTAATGTCAGACGAACAAAATGACGTATGTGTCAAATGAATACGCTGCGTACTTTTCGCTGGCGCCATCTCTTAGGTAAACCGGAAACTACTTATGCATACACCTGGTATACGGAAAGAAAAGCTGTAGTCTGTGTTTCCATATGTGGATATTGCATTAAGAACTTTTTGTGTACTGCTGTAATAAACTGTTAATCTGAAAGTTCATTTTCGGCTCTAAAAAGACTGAAGACGTATCTGTTCAACCATGCGTAGTAAAAGACTGAATGAGTTATCTATTCTCTACATCGAAGGAGACCTCGACTGATGGACACATCAACTTTCAAGAACTTTTAGGCCTACACGAGTTTGCAGCAACCAAGGTGAGGCGGAAGCAGCTTCATTTATGACTAGTGAGTGGTGAATTTAATTTCTCAATACATTACATAATTGTAGGTATAGAAAGTGAATTGTTTGTACTATATTTTTATTATTGATTTTTATCCTTCGCGTTTCATTTCAATATGTTCACTAATTTTTTTTATATTAGCCTGTAAATATACTGCAAATACTGTTTTTCTTTTGAGATGAGCGCATATTAAGTTTATGCCTAGGAGCGCCGAGGAAGCTTAATCCGCCACTGACCATCGCCATCTCTCATGCGCCTTATCCAATAATTTTTAGAAGTCCAACACGTATAATTCCATCAAGTGTAAAGCATAAAATGTAAATTTCAATATTATTAAATTCTGCGAAAAGAGAATTTCTCTTGGGTTGATCTCATTTCACGCTTGAAACACGAACCTCTGCGAAATGTGGTGACATATTTATGACATACCCGCCTACTTCACATCATTGAACTTCCTTTGTATTGACTTCGTTCCTGAAACGTAGTATTTACTACACCATCCACCCTCTGCAACCATTCGTTGGCTTCAGAGAGTAAACCCTTCCCTTCCCCAAGAAATAGAAAAAGAGAAAATGGCTTGAGCCTTCACGTTTCAACACATTTTTCACAGTTCGAAACAATTTTTGAAAAATCCAAATCTGATGTTCGTTTTCGTTCAATTGACATGAAAGATATTCGATTATCGACGAACGTCGGACCTTCCTCCAAGACAGTCAAATCTGTGATATAAACAATGCAAATTTTGTAACCCTGTAATTGCAGAAACAAATGTTACCGGTGCTTTCATTCACCAAAATTCTTGTTTCGTCAAATGAGTTCTAAACTGATAAATCATGCCCTCCTCGATTGTTTTTGGATTGGTCGTAAGATATTTGTAACCATTGTTCCCAACAATGTCTATAAACAATACAAATTTTGTAATCCTGTAATTTCAGAAACAAATGTTGCCGCTGCTTTGATTCACCGAAATTCTTATGTTTCGTCAAATGAGCTGTAAGCTGATATATCATGCTCTCCTCGATTGCTTTTGGATCGGTCGTAAGAAATATATAACCACTGTTGTCAACAATGAATTGAGTTTAACAATGAACGATAATTCATATCGAAAACTGAGGACGGGCAAGTTCTGAGTTTTAATATATTACACGTTTGTGCTAAATCTTATTTATTAAGGGGACTTTAGTGATAACTTATAGCATATTATTGTTGACAACAATAGCTTGATTTCAACAATGGTTTGTAATGAAATCGAAATTCTGATACAATCCCGTGCTTCGTTTGCATATGTTCTTTCTCTTGTAATTTTGATATCGACTAATGAGATCATTCTTGGTCTCTATCGATATTTGAATAGCGCGGTAGCTTTACATAAATGTTTTCTGAGATTATAATGGATACCACTGTTTTCAACAATTAATTGATTGTAATAATGTTGAATTGGTTGAATGGAAAACTTTGATACAGCGGATCCAAAAGAACTTGATTTCATTTGATTTCCAATACTTATGTCTGTATCTGGATTTAGCTGTCAGCTATTGGAGCCATTATTGTCAACAATACACTTGTACTAACAATGAACAGCTCTGTAAAGCTTGATTTTGCAATTTTGTTCATTTGTGCTGATTTGAGTATTTGTTAGTCGTAAGATATATGTAACAATTATTGTCAACAATACATTGAGTTCAAAATGAACGGTAATAAATTATAACAAAAATAACTTGATTTCAACAATGGTTAATAATGAAATAAAAAATCTCATACAATCCCGTTCTGCGTTTGCATGTGTTCTCTCTTTTGTAGTTTTCATATCGAGAAATGAGTTCATTCTCGGTCTCTATCGATATTTGAATAGTGAGTAGCTTTAGATAAATGTTTTCTGAGATTATAATGGATACCACCGTTTTTAACAATTAATTGATTGTAATAATGTTGAACTGGTTGAATGGAAAATTTTGGTAGAGCAGATTCAAAAGAGCTTGATTTATTTAATCTGATTTCAAATTCTTGTCTGAATATGCATTTGACTGTCAGTTATTTACAACAGTTGTTGTCAACAATACACTAGTGTTAACAATGAGCAGTTGATCAAATTAATTTTTTAAAGCTCTGTAATCCTTGATTTTGCAATCTTGCATATTTGTCCTGATTTGAGTATTTGTAGTACTTGATAGTCGTAAGATCTATGTAACAATTGTTGTCAACAATACATTGAGTTCAACAATGAACGACAAGTAATATCGAAAAATTCAATCAAAACGTGCTGAGTATTATGGGGTTACATGTTTGTGTTAAATCTTATGTTTTAGATGGATTTAGTGATGAGATACAGCGTATTATTATTGACAACAATAGCTTGATTTCAACAAGGGTTAATAATGAAATCGAAAATCTGATACGATCCTGTGTGTTCCTTATCTTGTAATTTTGATATCGAGAAATTAGTTCTTTCTTTGTCTCTATCGATATTTGAATAGTGCGGTAGCTTTACATAAATGTTTGCTGAGATTATAATGAATACCACGTTTTCAACAATTAATTGATTGTAATAATGATGAATTGGTTGAATGGAAAACTTTGGTACAGCGGATTCAAAAGAGCTTGATTTATTGAATCTGATTTCAAATTCTTGTCTGTATATGAATTTGGCTGTCAGTTATTGACAACAACTGTTGTCAACAATACACTAGTGTTAACAATGAGCAGTTGATCAAATTAATTTTTTAAAGCTCTGTAATCCTTGATTTTGCAATCTTGCATATTTGTGCTGATATGAGAATTTGTAGTATTAGTTAGTCGTAAGATCTATGTAACAATTGTTGTCAACAATACATTGAGTTCAACAATGGACGACAAGTCATATCGAAAATTTCGAACAATCATGTGCTGAGTATTGTTGTGTTACATGTTTGTGCTAAGTCTTATGTTTTAGGTGGAGTTAGTGATGAGTTATAGCGTATTATTATTGACAACAATAGCTTGATTTTCTACAATGGTTAATAATGAATTTGAAAATCTGATACGATCCCGTGCTTCGTTTGCATGTGTTCTTTCTTTTGTAATTTTGATATCGAGAAATTAGTTCATTCTTGGTCTCTATCGATTTTTGAAGTTTAAAAAAATTCCCATTAAATATATAGGGCGATTTGGGCATTTCATCATGGCTCTTGCAACTTTCATTTCAGTTTCTTGTAAGGATAAACCAAGAACGAAAAGAAAACGAGTATCGAGGAAGAAATTAAGTACTTTCTTCAAACAAAAAGTGCAAAAATTGTTAACACTTTTTTAAAAAAAATTCGAAGTTTCCAAACGTTGCTTTAAAGTTACTTTTGACTGTGTCTATTGCGCGGAGGAATTCTCCGGAGATCTTCATCTTGTATACTAATCTTCTTTCTATACTATTGCAGTAGCTTTAATATAAAAATCAGATAGTCGGGAGCTAGTTTTTCTTCTTGTTTCGTGATACTCTGTTTTTTAAAGCGATTAAGCCCAAATCTTCTTTCTGGAATCCTTTACTGAATGAGGTTGTTACCTCCAGAACAAGATAAAAAGCAAACATGCTATGAATTCAACATTTGTGAAGGACTTTAAAATTCCCAGGAGGAAACACTTATCACATTTAAAATAAATGTGGCATGCAGTGTTCTTCAATTCTTCTACACTTATAAGAACAGACTGAAAATCCTAAGGTGCTGACTGGACTTCTAGGGAAGCTAAACCTCCCAAGCTCTCCCGTTCCACCGCCCAAGGTTGTGGGCTTGTGGTATGCTACCGTCTTTGCGAAGATACTCACATGTTGTAGAACCCTTGAAAATGACCATCACGTGTATCTGAAAATGGTGAGACTGAGGAGCTAAAAAAGAACGATATTCAGGATTTTCTATCCTCTAAAGAAACAAACTAAATTTCTAGGCGGTGTAAACATTGTGAAGATGCAGGAGGGTAATAAACTAATAAATATTTCGAGACGACCCTACTATTTCCCTCGCACGGGAGGAGGGTTGTTGGGGAAGAAGAGTCTTTGCAGTCACAGGAAAAAATAATGCTATGACAAGAACTTTACTCTTCTCCTTGAGTCCAAGTAGTTTGGAAAACTTTCAGAAGAAGGCACGATGATTGACGAATTGAAGCGCCTTCATTGACAAAAAATTCAAGTTGCAACATAGAATCCTCCTTAACATTACGCACTTTGAATTGACAATGAACTTGAATTTTATTTATGGCCTGTAGGCATCTAGGGCTCAGGCCGGGATATGGAAGGTGAAAGTATTCGGGAAGGTGTCGGCCAGGGCCTATGTTGATAGTGCAATCCCGATATTTGCTTGATGTGATTGAGGAAAACCCCGGAAAAAAAACTCAGTCAGGATGGTAGGTCGCTGGGATCGAACCAACGACCTTCCGAATCCTACGCCAATGCTCTACCACTGAGTATTGACAATAAAGAATGAGCGGAAAGTATCGTACTATTCCTGACACCCATATATTATATTCGTATATTCACATCTATAGTATATGATTTGTGTGCATGTGTGAATTGATTTATGTTGTTTAAGCGGGGTAAAAGGATCCTGGAAGGATGTTTAAACATTATTTTAATCCTTTTAGGCATCTGAGGATCAAGCCAGGATAGGGGTGGGAGAGTGTGTTGGAAGGTAGGCGACCAGGGCCTATTTTATAGGCACCATCACAGCGTTTGCCTGGTATAACTGAGGAAATATCCTGGGAAACCTGAGTCGGAATTGAAATATATCAATCCGATTTGCACCTACGATGACCTTTTTTTAATTGAAATTTTTTTCAAGCAAATACAAGATGGTAATTGTTTCATTTATGTTGGCGCTAAATTCAACTTTTATAGAGGTTAGAAAATCTGAAAATTAAATTTTAAAAAAAAACTAAGACAACTGTTGGCTCGAATAAAAATATATGTTATGTATTTTTGGAGGTTCTATAACCATGAATTTTTTAAGATGTTTTAAAGTGGTAGAACATAACAAAAAATAAGACACGTGACCGGGCTTCTTACGTAGCACATGCACTGTAAATACCGTACAAGTTCGATAGTGCCTTTTATCGTTTCACATTCGTGGGCGACTGGTCAAGACGTCGGCTTCTTGAGTGAAAGATCCCGGATTCGAGTCCCACGCGAAACAACACTTTCTCTTCTTTTTTCTTTCAAAATATATTTTTATATGATCATATTTATTATTTAATAATTGCTAGGATGTATATAAATAAGTGATTGTTTCTGAAAGCTAGGATGTGTCTGGACGCACACCGAGCGAGGTATCCAAGGGGGGCACGGTGCGTCCGAAGGGAGCTGGACGCGGAACCACAGGGGGAGGCGCAGTCTCCGGTTAGCGGTGGGCATACGCAAAAGTACTGTTAACATTCTCTTCCGCCTGTTATTTGGTACATATAACATTAATTTTATCTTTATCTTATCCCAATCTCTGTGCTGTTCATTTACACGGTCGCGACAGTCGTAATAAAAATAACTTTGTAAAGACATCCTTTTCTTAAACAATTTGTACTAAAAAGTAAAAAGGAATATTTTTGTTCATGCATGATTAAAAAGAAACTCATGGGTCGCGCAAATTGAAGAATTTATAAAGTAACTGTATATGAGATCTCGCCCTGACCTGGGTGTGCATTAAGATACATAGTAGTAATCACTTATTTATATACATCCTAGCAATTATTAAATAATAAATATGAACATATAAAAATATGTTGAAAGAAAAAAAGAAGAAAAAGAAGGACTTGAACCAAGGACCTATCATTTAAGAAGCCAACGTCTTGACCAGTCAACCTGACAAACGGCACTCTCGAACTTGTATTGACAGTATGCATTACGTAAGACGCCCAGCCACGTGTCATATTTTTGGTTATGTTCTACCACTTTAAAACATCTGAAAAATTCATTCGAACCAACTGTTGTCTTAGTTTTTTTTAAAAATCAATTTTCAAATGTTTTAACCTCTCTAAAAATCTGAATTTGAAGCCAACATAAATGAAACAATTACCATCTTGTAGAGCTTGAAAAAAATTGTCAATTTAAAAAAGAAGGTCATCGATTCGTCGTAGGTGCAAATCCGACCGAGATATCACTAAACTGCCAAAAACACACTTTAATTTATTTTGAGGTTAGGTTAGCATCTTTTGAGCTGAAATGTGGTGGAGAGTCATCATTTTTTATGCTGAATATGGTAGTATTTTTTTTATCACGATTTCTTCCAAGGCATTTTTCACCATCTTGCCCTGCTGGTCTTTTGAACTTATAAAAATATATTTTTTAAGAAAAATGAAAAATCTTGCGCCCCGCGGGGAATCGAACACGAATTTTTATTTCGCAAGCGAACGTCCTACCAACGTGCCACGCAACCAGTGGTCTCGTCGTGATACTTACTGTTATGACATGACATCTAGCCAACACTTGGCTTTACGTGGATTTACATTCAGAGAATAGTACTTTTAGAACTTCAAATAGTCGGTTAGAAAAAACCTTGCCGCCAAGATTCGATCACGGGACGTTTGAATCAGCTTTCCAACACGCTGAACATCAGACCAAGCTACGAGCTGCCGGACAAACCCTTCTCAATGTTACTTATAGTTCAAGCAGCTCTGCGTCTACGCGAGAGTAGACACCGTATTGTTTCTAACATTGTTATCTGAGCTTCCCTTGTGCTGTGGAGGAGAGCGAATTGTTCTGAATAAAAATTCTGCTACATAAACAACACAACTTTTAACGAGATAGGTATCTGGTTCCTGATTAGTCTCCTGCTAGCAAAATCCGATACGGTCTATACAAAGTGAACTTTTTAATTAAGAACATCCACTGATTCCCTTTCACTCTCCGTTCCTACTAATATGGGTATACGTAGATGTAGTATTGACAGGGAGTGAAAGAAAATCAGGGTATGTTGTTAATTAAAAAGTTCACTTTGTATAGACCGTATTGGATTTGCTGCCAGGAGGCTAATCAGGAACCCTCATTACTTGCGACTAGAGACAGGAAGAGCGCAGGAGGCTGAGCTATTCTCGCGCAAGTACATTACGCCTTTAAAGTAATATTACTTCCAAGGAGGTACTTTCAGTTGCCAATTCAGCGTATTGGTAGCATGTCGAAAAGCTAATCCAAGGAACCCGGGATCGAATCCTAGTGTAGTTTTGCTTGATTTTTTTAACGAAAATAAATTTTCTCTTTCTTATATATATAAACATATTAGGAA